>VUQG01024113.1:10728-23225 GCA_015106755.1 Etia nguti | reverse complement strand
CTTCCACCTACTTTTTTTTTTTTTTTCTTTTTTTTTTTTTTTTTTTCTTCATCTTCTTCTTTTTTTTTTTTAAGAGCTTTTCTCACATGTAACCATGGTAGCATCTAAAAGTCACAAGTGTGATTGAATCATCACCTAAACAGAAATATGAAGCTTCAGCTTTCATTGCAGGGCTGCTAAATTGAAGATGCTGCTTTGTATTTCATTCTTCCTCGTTGTGTCTTTGTCTTGTTTTTGTTCCAGAAGAAACCACATAAGTGTGGGTCTTTTTCACAGCAGTTAAGCTTTGGTCTGTCTGGAAACTAAGCTATTTTTCTTAAAAACAAAACTAGAAAAACAGCAAGGTTGCATATCTGTGTGTAAACTTAAAGAAGCAAACTAAGAACGCTCACAAAGCCAGCGTGTCCACAAATATCACTGTAACTGTGATAAATTAACATCAGCTGGGATATGGTAAACACAGAGAAATCAAAATAATTCAAGTTGAATTTTTAGATAAAGAATCAACTTTCTCATATGATATGATTTGCTGCTTTGAGGGGTTTGGGTTTTTTTTTGTTTTTTTGTTAATAATTTCAATGTCTCTTTTTTAATGTTTTTTTTTTCCTTATTTCTTTATCTCCTCTGTTGATTTGACCGTACACGTCAAACTAACATTGGACGTCACCCTGGACTTTGGAAACGTGCTGTGGAATGGGGTTTTTTTTCTAGTTTCCTTTATTGATTAAATGATTGTCAAAGAAATAATTCAGATATGAGGAAGAACGCTAGCCTTTTATCTTGTTTATTATTAACATTCAACTGTACACATACAAAGATTTGAATCAGTAGATCTGCTCTCCTTGAATCGACTGACCCTCATTCTCTTTGCTTTTTCTGTTTCAGACTACGAGAAGATTTTCCTCCTCTTGAAACAGATCCAGGGCACTCTCGACACCCGGCTCATCTTCCTCCAAAACATAATCAAAGAGGCGGCCAGGTACAAAGTTCAGCCCTCCTCTTCTGATGTCAGAGCGTTATTACCTCTCCCCTAATTTTTTTTTTTTTACTTAAAATGAGCTGTAAACAGAAAAAGGGACTATCTTTCTTTATAAGCTCTCTTAAAGTAAAGAGCAGCTGTATCCTAGCACCGGGAGTCTGCATTTAAAACATCTGCAGTTTCACGAACTAAACAAAATGCAAAGAAACAAAAACATATCTTAATTTTCTGTTCATGATCTCGTTCGCTACAGAGTTGTTTTTAAAAGGCAAATGTTAACACGTGTTGTTGCTTCTTCTTCTGCAAAGGTTCAAGAAGCGCGTTCTCATCGAACAGCTGGAAAACTTCCTTGAGGAGATCCACAACAGAGCCACTAACATGAACCACGTGGACACATTCTAACGCGAGTTCATTCCCAAACTGAACTTACTGGTAACCAAACCAGGCAACCCTCCACATCCCCCTAAAACCACCCCTCCTACTGTACCAGGGGCCCCTGCAGAGATGAGACAAGGCGGCATCCAGCTCCCAAACCATCGCTTCTTCACTGGACTCCTTCATTCATTTAATGAACATTATGCTTGTGTTGTTTGCACAGTAATCCTCAAAGACAGTACTGACCCTGAGTAATGCAGATGCATTTTTCAGACTTGCAAAAAAAAAAAAAAATGACCGAGGAAGCACATATTGCTGCAGGTGAAGTGTGAAGGTGAAGGCCTATGCAATGACATGTTTGTCCTGTAGACAGTTTGTACAGGAAGGTTCTCTGAACCCGTCCTCAGATGTTGCCTTTTGGTTATTCAGCTCCCCTCATCACATTTTCATTTTTCTTTTAACAAATGTGAGTGGTTATCTCTCAGACAGGGGGGCTGAAATAAACAAGGACTTTTCTGGAGAGGGTCAGATGACAGCCTGTGTGTGGATGTAATGTTCAGTCATGTGACAGTGTGATTGGACTGGTATTATATAGGAAGGGTTCGGTACATGTGTGGTTGTATTTTCAGACAACTCAGGGTCAAATGGGATCCAGCAGAAATGCTCATGAGAGACTTTGCTCAAAGTCATGATTCAATTTTATTTTATTTTCCCCCCGTGGTTATTTCTGATTTGTGGAGGATAAGAGTCCGGCCGTTCACTTCTCGATTGTTAAAATTGACCTTCTACTTCCCACCAAATGGACTGCTCTGCTCTTGAATCAGAACGATTGGGCTTGAAACATTAAATTTGATAACGTGTAGTCTTCCTGGCAGACTGATGCTATATCAGTAGTAGCTTAACTTTTGGACTAAACCACCAGTTCCTGTTCCCTTTGTGGGGGGGAGGGGGCGAAGAAAACAGATCCACAGTGATCGTTGACTCTGGAGACAGTCAACTTAAAAAACAAAACAAAAACAAAACTGTCTTTTGCAAAGTAAAGTCATCAATGCGAGAAAAACAAAAAGCTCAGGAACTGACACATTAATGCATCACAATCAGCAATAACATCGAAGCCCTCCTCCCTGCCCTTTCACTTTGTTTTAGCCTGAAACAGCTGATATGCAACACAAACGTCTTGTCTGCTGGAGTGTAGATGAACCGAGGTGTCGGATGCCAGCCTGTCCCAGTGTGCTGGCTGCTGCCAAATAAATTAACCCAGCCCCTAAACTCCTTTTTCCGCCATGAATCTCAAAGCAACTTCTTACCACTTAAAAGCAAATGCACTTGTGTACATTTGAGAATCTTTATTTATGTAATTTAAAATGAAAAAGAAAAAAAAAAAACGGCCTTTAAACTTTTTTTTTTTTTGTAAGTTCAGGCTTGTTTAATGTTCTCAAATTTACACAATAATGTCTGGAGGTCAGGAGTTGATTTCAGACTCGGAGGGCAGCCCTCTTCCGTTCCCTCCCTCCTTGGACAGGGACCAAAATCTGCCATACTTGTCTTTGTTTGTGAAGAGGCCGCTACCAAAAGAGTATTTTGAATACACTGTAAAGATGTAAATAACCCTAGAGTACTATTTAAAGAGAATGTTCAGTGGAAAAAAATGGCCTTTTTGTAAGTATTTCCATGAATAAAGCTTCTATTTTACACTGTGAAGGCCCATGTAAATAAAGAGTTCTGTAAAGATGCGAGTCTGCCTGGTTTTATTTACGCACGGTGGCCGTTTCGGTAACGCCGCGTCAAATGGAAAGACGATTGAAACACCCAAAGTGTAAAAACATATTAAAATTTTATTTACATATATGTACAAAAATAATGTCCCTCTTCCTGACGTGTCTGTGGAACCTCCATTTGGTCCACAAATAAATACCAGTAGTGAAATGGGCGGCTGTAGAGGTTAATGTGAGTGGCGTTTGGTCGGACGGTTTCAGGATGCTTGGTCTGCTGGGTTCATTACTCGGCCCATGAAGAGGATGGATCCTGAATTGGAAAGCAAAGAAATATTTTGCATTAAAGGATCATTCGGAATGCTAGTTACGCATTAATAATTATAATTAAAAAGATGCAGGGAGAAATTGCACTGATGCAGTCTTTGTAGATCAACTTGGTGTGTGTTTTGATACCATCACTAGGGGTGGCCATATCAAATATATTCAAATCCTTCACAGTTGCATTGAAATTCATGCAGAGAACAAGACTGGCTTCAGATAAACTGAGGTACCTTGCAGAAACTATTGCAGTAATTTTATATCTTTATCCATTTTCATGACACTCACTTCATGTGATCATGTCACAAAGTAACTGCTGCCACCAACCCAGTGATTGGTCTTTTGGTCCCTTGACGCTTCATGTCAAGCTCTTGAGTTCACTTCGGCTACATGTTCCAGTCTGATCTCAAGGGGGCTGGACCAGTAACACTACTGCATCAAGAACTAATGCAAAATCCACAATATGCGTACTGTAAATAGGCACAAGTTGGTATAGCTTACGGCCATACCACCCCAATATTGTTTGATCTCAGAAGCTAAGCAGGGTTAGTACTTAGACTGGAGACTAACTGGGAGTACCAGGTGCTGTAAGCTTTGTGGACAGTTGTGCTTCATGCGCTAGTCTACCAATTGGAAGGTCACAGATCAATTCCCCAGCTGGTATAGAAAGAAGTGCTTGTACGAATCTGTGTGACTGGGTGAATGAGGCTTGAAGTAAAGAGCACTTTGAGCGCTCAGTTACTGTAGAAAAGAGCTATAAAAGTACCAGTCCATTTACAACTATGGTATTTCATGGACAGATATCTAAGAAACAGGGTGATTTCAGCTGCCTCCACATATACACAGAAGTATTTTACTTCTTTATGAATAATAAATTATCTGCAAATTTCCCACTGCAAAGCCAACCATGGGGCCGGATTGGTCCCCAGGTTCTGGCCCCAGGTGGAAGGCTTTTGTTTCGTCGACCATACTTGTGTATAAGAAAACATTACTCAAGCATGAGTAAATAGTGCTTTTGTTGAAGGTTACGTCAGACGGTACAATCTGATTTGCAATACTGTGCCAGTTATTTGTGTTTTTCTAAAATGTGCAAAAAAAAAAAAAAAAGGATAAATACCTGTTTTAATGTGTCGAAGCAGAAATAAGAAGGGTCGGTCCGCCTTGAAAACGGGAGCGCGGGATCTTTTGAGTAGCACCATAGCTGTGTGAGTAAAGAGTGCATTTTTAACAACCTTATATGATAAGCACTCAATGCTTTTCCACTATTGTAACAGACATTACTCACCGGTAGCAGCAGCTGCCTTTGTTCCATCCTCTGTGACTTCTATTCTTACTTCATGGAAGGCATCAGACACATAAAGACCCTCCTCCGCTGCAGGAAGTAAAAAATATTGAGCAACCATTTGCATGAAACATGCAAAACAGCTTTTGAAACAGATATTTTGAACGTACGAGCTGACCTGATATTCCAGTGAAGTCAGCTGCCGTTGGGTTGAAGGCGTCACTGATACCCATAGCAGGGAGCACCGACCTCAGGTTGAATTTGTTCTGCATTTTAAATCTGCAAATACCAGACGGAGACTGTGTAATTTGCCGTTTTATTTCCAAAAAGGGAACCTAAAGATGATTTTTAAGCACATAAATCTGTAATCGAAAAGCACGATCTGCTGCACCTCGGCAGGAAGATGTCCATCTTGGTTCTCCGCAGGCCGCTGTCCCAGGACGCCAGCTGGCGTGCAGTGAGCTGGGACTCGAGGGAGGACAGCAGAGTCTTCCTCTCACTGGGAAGGACCACCTGCAGACTCAGGGAGCGGCCCAGGTACGGCAGCTGCAACACGGTGTAGCGCTGTTCTGACGCTGTCCTAAACTGACCTGCCAGAGAGGTGAACAAGTTGATGTATTTAGTTTACAGTTTCCATCTGACCTTTTGGTCATTACGTGTTGTGTTTAGCTCCTTCTTGTGGCTGCTATGTTGGGTCTACAAACCTGTATTTATGTAAGCTTATAATAGTGTAAACACACATACATAGAAATAAACCCTTTTACTTTTCAACTAAAGCTTTTATTAACTATCTCCAATCTGAAGGGTTAAGTGCTATGATAGCAAATGATTTTTTGATAATGAAGAAATGGTTCAAAGTTCTTTACTTCCTTTAAAATACACATGATGTGAAAGGTTAGCGGCTGGGATCGGAAACATTTAAGTGTTAGTGAAACATCGCCTCTTACCAAAGCTAACCTCTGCGGCCTGATACATCATGGGCACCTTGATGACACTCCCATCTGAGAGCACAAAGGGCAGATTCTGGGTGTTGGTGAATGTGAACTGCTTCTGCCAGATGCCCTTGAAGGCCACTGTGTTGACCAGGGCCACCTGCGGTCGGTGTCCCCACCACAGAGCCTCTGCCTGGGCCTCGCCCGAGCCCGACAGCTCACCGCTGACGCTTCCTGCCAGGAGATGCCACGACTCATCTGAAAAGCACAATGGAAGGTCAATATACAGACCATCTGACCTACAGGCCACGTAGAAGAAAAATCACAGCGTCTGGTGGAATGAAAAGAAGAAAACATTTGGAAATGGTAGAGCTGATTACCATAAAATGTTATCACAGGTGAATTAATACAAGTAGATAGATAGATGGATAATTTTTTATATAATATATATAATTGATATAAATATTTATTTTAAATGTAATTCAGCTGGGAATATATAGAATCACGCCATCATAGGCCCAGGACCTCCATTGCAATATTGCACAATGATTAGCATGATTTAAAAAAAGGGTCACAATCTGTAGACATGTTTGAAAATGGGTTAGAAATTCATGTTTTTTCTCATTAGGGCTCCAAAGAAATCACTGCTTTGAAAAGTGGAATTAACACTGCTTTAATATATTTTCTAACACCAGGGGGCAGAGGAACGCCACAAGCTAAAATAATATCACTCTTATGTTTTTATTGCCAACATATTAGGAAGCTGTTGCCCAGCAGAAACAGATTATCATCATCTCAGTGAAGTCGAGTTTTAGTTTGCCGTTGTGTGGTTAGCGTGAGAGTACTTTATTTATGTATGCTTTCACAAATGAAACAGGAATGCACAGGACATGCATTAAACCAAAGCCCTCTGAAAAGCTCCACATCAATGTTTATTCTACTGCAGGTTCCATGCCACCCTAATCAGTGTCAGCATACAAGTAATACTTAGTGGAGCTCTGTCTAGGTTACCTTGCTGGTGTCCCGCTCGCTCCGGTTGGCTGTGGGTCTGATTGGGCTGGCTGAAGTTGGCTCGGACGACGCTGGTGTTGGCCCACTCTGATGCAAGCTGTGTGAACCCAGGCAGGAGCTGAACACCGCTCTGGATGAATAATGTGCAGGTCTGCTGCAGCCACATCCCCTGGCTGTTGTTGTTCATGTTAGCCTGGGAGTGCGACAGGAAGTCTTGTACCTGGGCATCTGCAGAAAAGGAAGACACAGATTTTTTTTCTACCCAGCTGTTGTCAACTACAGCCAGAAGAGTTAGTTAGTTAGTAAAATGATCTATACACAAGTCAAACACCGCTTTTCAGTGCTTGCTCTGAATAGAAACCCTTCTGGAAACACGTCTTGCAACTTGAACGCCTTATTTGTGCACCTATTATTGAAGCTTTTAATGAAGTTTCACTGCAGTGGTCACAATGACATAAACATTTGCATATATAGAATCACACCCCTGGGTATTATATCTACAGCTATCTTTGCTCTTTGCCTTGAATTCTCCCACTGATTTCAATTCAGGATTCTTTAATGAGCATGTCTTTCTGAGTCGTGGAAATCCTTTTCATTTCACGATGGAAGCTAAATTAGAGCCTACAGTCATCACTAGGAAGAGATGGTATCTTGGAGATAAATCACCAGTTGTGACTCTCATTTTGTTTGCAAATTAAACACCTAACCTCTTGACCCAAAGGCCGAGCTGAAGAAGTCGTTAATGAGATTAGAGTTGGTGTAAAGGCAGGTATTATGGCTCCAGACACCACTATGCTCTGCAGGGCGAACTGCAGCAGGAGCACTGCTCCACACCACCTGGTACCAACAGCACTGAGGGCCACCCTCTTCCAGTCTCTTTCACACAGCATAAGGAGTCACTAATGCCACCTGAATAAAAACTTACACTTCCATTCCTATATTTAAATATTAAAAAAGGGTAATATCAGAAACCTACCATTCACATTGTAGCCCAGTGTTCCCTCCAGCTGAGCAAGTGTGTTGCCCCTGGCGCCAAGCTGCAGGAGCGCGAGAGACAAGGAGACGCTAACTGGTGACACAATCAAGTTGGAGTTGTTCTCCGTCTCTGTGAGAGTCTGGTAGAGGCTGATTGCAAACCTGGTGTGCAACTCCCTCATGCTGTCCTGAAGGCTGCTGTTACAGTAGCTCCTCTCCACCAACCAGAAGCAAATAATGAGCGAGGCCACTGGCAGCCGACACATCTCCTCAATGCTGCACGAGAGGATGTGTCCACAGGGTGCGACAAGTGGCCAAAAACACAAAATCCTGGAAGATGAAAAAGAAAGAATTTTTTTTAAAAACCCAATATATCAATAAAATCAAACAACATGCAACAATTTAAAGGTTTTATGTTTTATATGAATGAGTGGGACACATTTTTAACCACTCTAACCACCCCAGCCAGGTGGATCCACACACTGATCATGCTGGGATCCCTGCATCCTCCTTGTGGATCACTCAGTTATCAAATGTGGCAGCCTACGAAGACCTGGCATACAGCAAGGCAGACCTGCACCACTCAAAAAGGGATGCTTTAATAACCATACAACCTTGCCATGATGCTCAGTGTAGTACTTTCTCCATATAAGGGTAAACAGATTTTCTGGCAAGCTGCCACAATAAAATGATTTTCACATGTCAATACATGACTAGAAATAATGACGAAAACCTGTTTAGTTAATCTAGGATTGATACTGTACATTTCTCTAAAATAAAAAAAGTAAGATTTTAAATTTAGGACATTCCTTTTATTGGGAGATTAAGGTGTTGAATTGCATCTTTTTCTAAGAGGTAAAACATCTCAGTGCTGCATATTTTTAGGTACACTTTTGGATGACTGAATGCATTTAACGTGATTATTTTCTGTTGTGATGATAACTATCGGTGCAGCTGTGTGTCGTACCTGCGGACAGGTGAGGTAGTTTCCGTTTAACTCCAGCTGTTCTCTCTGACTGGACACCGACCATTCAGCCTCTGGAGCGGACCTGTGTCCTGTCTGTCCCCTGCCGTCAGTCACTGTCCCCTGGCTTCCTGTCAGTTGAGTAACCCCTCTTCTGCTCTCGGCTGTCAGCCTCTGGTTCAGTCTGAAGCGGTCTGTAGTCATAAGACTGTGTTTAAAGGGGAACGCTCCGCTCCGTGTTTGCGGTCTCCGTCGGCGATGTCCGTACCACTCGTCCGGGATTCCTACCTCCGCGGGGCTATAAGGAGCCAGGCGGAGGGAGGCATGTCACCGACCAGCAAATCCCAAACCAGGCAGAGAGGGGAAAAACACCCACACGCGAGTGCACAGAGGGGCAGGCATGCATCTGAAAATGCTACTGTGTGGAGCCTCCTAATTGGTTACTACTAATAAAAGTCAAACACATAGAGGCAACTGAGGGATAAACCGTTTAAAATGTATCATAAATAAGCCGGGGGGACAACAGGCTGTTTAAAGCATGTAGCTTACGAATAGTTCAGCATTTTGGGAAATTAAAGTATTTCTCTCAGTTATTAGTTATTAGTATTAGTAGTTAACATTGGTAGCTTTCATATTTGCCATTTAGTGCAGCCCTTTAGCTTAGCTTAGCATAACTGGTACATAGCTGAAAAGCTAGTCTCGCTCCGTCCAAAAGTAACAAAAACTGCATGGCGGGACCCTTTAAGCCCACCAGTTTTACTCCGTATACGATACAAAAACTTTCAAATGTTAGCAGGGTGATTAGTTTAAGACTTTTTTTGTGTTTAGCTTTTTTATATACATGTTTTAGCACAGTACATTATGATTGTCATGGTGGGGTGAAAGCTTTTTCATTGGCAGGTTCCCCACAAAGGCAGATCACGATTGTTGTTATCTTTACTAAATGGATCTCTGCCATGTTTGTGCTGAGATGGTTTTCTGTGAGGTACAGGCCAACAAAGAAGTTTGTGCTTGAGTTCTCTTACTTTATTATTCTTTTTTTGAGCAAAGAGTGAATTAGCAAATATATCTTCTGCACCAGTAAAGTTTAAGAAACAGGGCTGAAAACATGGTTGATACGGTCATGGATTGGCCTCCCCAGAGCCTGGACCTCAACAATTTTAAACCAGTGTGGGATTATCTTGACAGAGAACAGAGCAAAATACAGCAAATATCCAAAGAAGAGCTTTGACTGTCCTTCAAGAAGCCTGGAGAACTATTCCTGAAGACTATTTAAGGAAATTTCATGAAAGCTTGTCAAAGAAACTTAAGGCTGTGTTGAAAATAAAGGTTGTCATACCAAATATTGACATTCAAGCTCGTTAGAATTGTACAAACTCTGTTTTTGACTTATATACTGTATTTCTGTGTATGTTTGCACATGTTTCAAAAGAATCACTGCACCTTTTCCCCATTTTCCTAGAAAAATATCTCAACTTGCACAGTACTCTGATGAGATCATATCATATCGATCTTGAGGTTATAATGTTTGTGTGAGAGGCTGACTACTGCAAACACCTGCTTGTTTTTTTGAAGGTCACACAGACACACTCACTAAGACATCCATTCTGTTATACAAGTGCTTTGGCCTTTTGTTGTGATGATCAAAAGACATTTTTGCTTTGAGCGTCACACTACTGCGTCAGCATTTTTTAATTGGTATCACTCTGTGAAATGTGGAAGCGTTGCTCCAACATGTGATGCATAACAGCATCTCAGCCTTCAAGCAACAATATTATATGCTTTTGTACAGACTTTGAATGTGGTGTTAAAAAGTGTTTAGATATAATATTGTAGGGTTACAATGTAAGCACTTTGAGACAACTGTTGTTGAGAAATGGCTCAGTAGTGATGTTATGAAACATTCTTCTTCCTCATCCTTACACCTACACATTACTTATGTTGTGTTCACATATGCTTACAGTATGTGTTCCATTACTGACATTCACCATGACATTATTATTGCATTTGGATTGAAAAAAATAAAAAACATGAAGAATTGCAAATATTTTATCACGGTATGCCCTTTTTTTCACCTAAAATCAGTCTGCTCTGGAGTGATCTGCCCCTCAACTGTCCCTCTTAATTGGGAGAATGAGAGTCAGCAAAATAAATTGTGGGTATTTTTCCCATGAAGACAGAGCATGATTGGTAGCCATCAGGTATTTGGCAGCTTTGACTAACAGTGGATTCCAGCCATTACTGGACTCGACTAATTAGTGAAGCCGTGGCTTGGCTTCATTAACCAGAGTCACCGCATTCTTTAAAAACCAACTCTCCGACTCTAAAGGCAGGAATTTGGAATTTTAAGGACTTTGTTGGAGAACATGAGACATCACAGTGACTGACCAAAGACAATTCTTTGTAAAGATGCCACCATTAACAGCAGCTTTCATCTTCCAGGACGAGGGGCCTTTGGTGAAACACTATGTTAGAAGTTCACATTGGTGAAGCAGAAATACTGGTTTGTACTCTCTACTTCTGATCCCTGGACATGCTACAAAGTAAGCCTCCGCTGTAGTAAGAGTTCAAGATGCAGGTCAACTTACTCTACAGTGTCGATGCAGTGTAGTGAGTAGGAGTCACAGGAGAATGCAACCTGACAAGACCTGCATAGGAAAAATGCTATTTATCCCAGTAAAACAAGCACTCAGAGAGCACAACTTTCCCCAAAGGGCAAGAGCTATACTCAAACTTTGATGTTTTATGCTGATGTCAGCAAATCCTCAATAATGACAACTGGATTGTTTTCATAGATCATTTGTACTGATGTACAATGATTAACATACTGATTTAAAGTTTGGGGATGATCCAGTGGAAACTAAAGCTTTTTCCCTGACATTTGACCTTGAAGCATTACATACTAAAATGGTGTTTTTTTGTAGCTTTACAGTATGATTGGAGCGGAATTGGCTTCTGTAAGCTTTTTTTTAAGTTTTTTTTTAGTGCGTTATACAGCTCTCTCCAAGTTTTGCCACTTGGTGTGACCTTGACCTTGACCCAAGTTTCACCAAAATTAAATCTGCTTGAGCTCTTATTAGTATCTAGCACCACACAGAGTTTGAAAATAATATTTTGAAAACTGTGGAGGCTGGACTGCTAACAAACAGACTGATGGGCAAACAGACAGATGGAACCAAACACTGATAACACAGTCATCAGCACTGCTCTTTGAGTAAGTGGCTACTTGATCACTGAAGCAGTGCCCTTGCATGACAGCTGGCTTGTACCAGGCTACAGTGAAGACTATACTACAAGGCAGAGCACTTCTGCCTTTTAATGGTCCGATTTAAGTCTTGCAGTTTTTATATAAACTGGGCCCAAGTGCAACCCCTAAGTTCATGCTCTGTCTAAAACTAGCCATGTTAGCTCTACCATCTATTTAAGCCAACTTCCTTTTGATTGGCTGTTGCTTGTTCAGTTTTTAATCAAGGTATGATCTTGCATGGAAGGTTGTTTCCACCACTGAAAATGTTTTTGGTTCTTTTTTGCCATCCGTAAGTAAAAGATTTGGCTTAGTATCTCAAAATTTTGAGATAACAACTCAAAAATGTTATTTAGCTCTGCCTAGAAGGTTTATTTATTTATTTTATTTATTAATAAATAAGCCACCTGGGGTGGCTGTAGCTCAGGTGGTATAGCAGGTCACCTACTCACCGGAAGGTTGGTGGTTTGATCCCAGGCTGCTCCAGGCTGCATGCCAAATATCCTTGGGCAAGATACTAACCCCATGTTTGCCTACTGGTGGTGGTCAGAGGGCCTGGTGGCGCTAGTGTCCGGCAGCCTTGCCTCTGTCAGTGCGCCCCAGGGCAGCTGTGGCTACAATGTAGCTTTCCATCACCAGTGTGTGAATGTGTGTGTGAATGACTGATTGTAGTGTAAAGCACTTTGGGGTCCTTAGGGACTA
>VUQG01024113.1:0-10708 GCA_015106755.1 Etia nguti | reverse complement strand
TTGCCTCTGTCAGTGCGCCCCAGGGCAGCTGTGGCTACAATGTAGCTTGCCATCACCTGTGTGTGAATGACTGAATGTAGTGTAAAGCGCTTTGGGGTCCTTAGGGACTAAGTAAAGCACTATACAAATACAGGCCATTACCATTTATTCATTTTGAGTGGTGGAAACAAGTTTCTATACTTTGAGCCCCGAGAACCGCCCGACACCCAGCGGAGCCCCACCGCACGACGAAGAGGCCCAATCTACACTGGACCACAACCCCCAAGGGAGCAGGCCAGCAACCACACCAAAACACCCAGTCAGGTACCCTGGAGCCACCAAGCACTTAAAGATATCTGCACTCTTTGACATAATACAGATCAACAAATGGGGAAAAAAATGTGCAAACTCAGCATTTAGAGCCTTCTGACATGTCATTCATCCACTGACACACATGAACACACACTTTGCAATCATTTTCAGTTTCTCCTTGGTCACTTTATATCTCTTTCTGGTTGTTTTTCACATATTTATGCAGAACTCAAATGTAGTGCTATGCTAACTGAAAATGTAGTTAATACTAGAGATGAAGAGAAGCTGTTGATTCCTGTCTTAAGCCAACTTTTCCTGCAGATCCACTTGACACTCCTTTGCACACATATTACATTATATAATAAAATTCATGATGTAAGATACGCTCCCTTAGATTCCTGGGTGCATATCTGGTTGGCTTGTTCAGGTAACGATCCATGCCAGTAAACTGTCCAGTCATGCTAACACCTTTCATGTGCACATGCATTCAGCTTTCTGTTTCCAAGATTTTAGAAATATTCTATGAAGTTTTTTTTCCTTCTGAAAGCATCAATGTTAATTGATGAGTATTTGTGCAACTCTGTGATATCTCTGCCTTTTTCCACATAGCAGCAACTTAATCCCTTACTAGTGGAGGCTATCCCCAGGCTCTCCATTCATATCCTTCACTGCAGTCCTCTCTCCACCCAGTGACTTTTACCCTTGCAGGGAAAATAAAGGTCATCTGAGGTCACAGTGTAGAAAGCAAAAACTAGAGGAAGAGAAACTATTACAACTAAAATCAAGACACAAGAAAAAAGAAGACAATAAAATGAAGGTGACAAAGGATTGAGAGAAAGCAGCTTATATATAGTTGTATAAATGATGTGACAGACTCACTCTGCTTTACCTCCAGTGGCCTACTTCCCTTAAGGCTCCGGGGCCTTGGGGGAGTTCATTAGGATTAAAGGGGATGCGGGTGTGTGGGGCCGGGCCAGGCTGCAACAACGCCGGTGTCGCCAGAGCGATCTGCCAGGTACGCCACGGCGGATTAGAGCCAGAAGTGCTGGCACTGGGAGAGGGGCGACGTGAGGGGACGTGTCCCATGCAAGCATCACCTCACGGGGACATGAGCGTGGCTCTGGAGAGTTATGGGAAAAATCTCTGTTTTATTTATTTATTTATTTTATTTTTTTTGAAGCTCAAGAAATTGGAAGTGGGTGTAGAAACAGTAGGTGCTATGTGGGAAACTGGAAATGCCCTAAATGTTTAAGAAAGTATTCCATGCTGCAACAAAGAAATAAAATGACAATGACACAAAAGCATAATTTTTGAAGCTTTTAAGAAACAGACAAATGAACTGTAAAGCAGCTGTAGTTGTAACTTTTAAAATCCTGTTTCTGTTTCACTATAGCACCATCTGCTGCCAGTTAATACATTCTCTTCACAGCCTAGTCAGACATCTGTTAACATTAAAAAGTCATAGTGGGACATAATTAAAACGAATTTGTTAGGGAAGGCACAGATAATTAGGTATATTTATATAGATTTGTTAGGGTTTGCACACCCGCCTAAGGTCACGAGGCTGTGGTGTTTAAACAACACCTAGTTGGTACAAAGGGTGCCAATAAAATAACCAGCCCCAACTGTTGACATAAAGCAAAATGAATCCATGCTTTCATGTTGTTTATGCCTAATTCTTATACCACCATCCAAATGTCACAGCAGAAATTGAGACAGGAGTGGCACCTGATGTGATCTTCTGCTGCTGCATACGCTGGTTCTAACGAGCGGATATATTTCAGTCACTGCTGCCTTCCTGTGAGCTCAAACCAGTCTGGCTATTCTCCAGTGACCTCCGGCATCAACCAGGTATTTTCACCATACTTCCACTCACTGGATATTTTCTCTGTTTTGGACCGTTCACTGTAAACTCTAAAGAGGGTTGTGTGGGAAACTGCCAGTAGATCACCTATCTGGCACCAACAACCATGCAACAGTCAAAGTCACCTAAATAACTTCTTCCCCATTCCGATGATCAGTTTCAGCATGGGCTAACTGGATATTTGTGTGAATGAGTGGCCAGTAAGTGTATAATTAAAATAGTAATGAATACAAAGTTATTATACAAAACACCTTAAGGAAAACTATACTGTTCCCCTAAATGCTATTAGCTTTATTAAACATACTGTAATGAGGTATAGATAATAACTGGGCACTTCTGACTCATATCTATAGGGCTGATTACCGGTGATAACATCCATCCAATCAAGCGATAGCGTTTGAATCTGGTAATCAATAATCAATCAGACTTATAATCAGTTTAAAAAAAAAAAAAATTTCTAACCCAATTTTAAATCCAGTGTCCTCCTTTTTCTGTTTTTCCTCTCTCTACATTGTGTCTTCTCTATATTGAAGTAATTTTCAGATTGTTGTTTTTGTTGTTGTTTTTTTTACATGTTGCAGAGCCCTGTAGTCCAACTATTATTCATTTCATTTTATCCCAATTTTTTTTAAAAGTCCATCATTTTCCCTGCACAGATTTTTAAAAAGTTTATATATTTAATCTAAGTTGTTGAACAAATTTGACAAAACTCTGTCTGGGATCTCAGGATCTCAGCTTGCAGACTGATCTGTTTTCCAGACTTGGCCTGAAGAAGTAATATATTATACAAAAATCTATGTTGATTTGTGGATGATTACATCACCTCCTCAGGGTTGCAAGATTTCACCATGACAACCAATGTGCACTAATATTGGATTTTTTTTCTTCAGGCTGTGGACCACACAGGCAGGCTCACACCTGCTGAAGTGCTCAAACAGTGCAGAGAGACAGGTTTCACAGTTCGAGCTGAAACGAGAGGTCGTTAAAGATTTTCCCCGAGACGCAGAAGAGAGTTGCAGACCTCAGTGAAGGCAGCTCTGACACATGCAGACTGTTTCAGTGAGTCCTGGAAAACCTGTGGAGGGATTACCTGAATTTATTCATGTGGAGATTACTTCAAAGGCGAGACACAACTCTTAAGTAGTAATAAAAAGAAAATCACTAGAAGTGAAACTCTTGTACTCAAATTACATCTTTAACCTCAAAGTTCGGCACAAGAGGGCAGCACTGCATTGTATTGACTGCTGCAGCGGTCAGTTGGTGTCTGCGCCAAGCATGTCATGGATATGGCCCTTTCCACAAAAGTTGCAGCATTTTTTGGTGTGAAACCTGGTACCATCTCCAAATTTAAAGCCAAGTTCCATATAATGGCGGATGTCAGAGACATGCCATGAAAAAGGCAACCCGAGAAGAAAAAGAAGACACCACAAGAAGACCATTTCCTCACCTAGGAACCGTAAACAGTCTCCTCAGATTTGCAGGATAATATGGCTGAGGGCTCTTTACCCAGAGAAGCCGGGTAAAGGCTTCTCTGGGTAAAGACTGCACACAGCTGATCTCCAGTCTCATTGGGCTGCCAGGAGGCCTCCTGTGACTGCCCTTCAGTGTCAGGCGCTGGTGTCTGCAACATGTGCACTGGAACCTGAACATGTGGAGAAACGTTATGTTATAATTTGTGCAGATTCTGTCTACAGCAGTATACACAGAACACTATGCTGATTGCTGAACTGACACAGTAACAGCTTTTGGTGGAGACAGCGTGATGCTGTGGGGAGGAAAACGAGCGTTGTCATCCCACAGAAATACTACTGAGGCCCCTGTTTGTTAAATGAATAAATTATTAAATTGTCAATTTGTCTTTTGTCTTCAAATTTCAATTATCCAGTCCAATAAATGACACCAAACAACAGCCAGTAACAGAATCTGCTGTTTGGCATTGGCAGGTTTTCACAGGCGCAACCTACAAATGCATTTTCCTTACAAATGTGGCACCATTTAAGGGGAAATAAACAGGCTTTCCAACAGTGTGAGATTTATTGCCAAGAAGCATCGTTACAAGAAATAATTTCCTTACTTTTAGTGCCAAGTTGAGATAAAACACTCCCTTTGAACAGAAAGAAACTTGCAGGAGAATCATGTGCGTCTTATTTTTCCTGAATCTTATACCCTACGCTGTGGTGCAGTTTTCTGTACCTCTTGCACTTTTTATATTTGCACAAAATTTCTTTTATTTTCACCATCTGGCTTCTTATCAACATGCAAATGATCTTGTGCATCTTTTTTTTGATATACTTACCACACATCTGACCACATTTACATTTACCATTACTCTTTATGTTCGAATTAAGGTTAATAACCACTAAATTACAGGCTATATAAAAAAAAGAATGAATGAATGGGATCTTAAGTACAAATCAAAATAAACACATCCCCAGTCTGTGTATCTTGAAATGTGGAAGGAATTTAAAGCATTTCTCTTCGACTGAAGGATTGGTTTCCCTCTCATGCTTCTCAAATTAATTTATGGCTACATTGGGGTGGCTGTAGCTCACCGGGTCACCTACTCACCGAAAGATTGGTGGTTCGATCCCAGGCTGCATGCCAAATATCCATGGGCAAGATACTAACCCCATGTTTGCCTACTGGTGGTGGTCAGAAGGCCCGGTGGCGCCAGTGTCCGGCAGCCTCGCCTCTGTCAGTGCGCTCTAGGGCAGCTGTGGCTACAATGTAGCTTGCCATCACCAGTGTCTGAATATGTGGGTGAATGACTGAATGTAGTGTAAAGCGCTTTGGGGTCCTTAGGGACTAAGTAAAGCGCTATACAAATTCAGGCCATTGACCATTTAAGACCACATGACTGTATTCACTTCCTTGCTTTAACTTTTAGTAGCTTCTGCTTCTTTCTCGGTGATAGCTTTACATATTTTATCCACCAACTTTGAAATACCCAACAAGTTTGCAGACCCATGTACTTTTGAGTACTGTTAGTGTGTCGGCTTTATTTTGGACAGTGGCAGGCAGTTGATTTAAGAAAACTTTTTTTTTTTTTTTTAAAGAAGAACACTGGTGACCGACCTACTACCTGCACGACAGTTTATTTTTAGCTTAAAGAGCTAGACATTTTTCAATGCATGTGGCAGCTTAATATTTGTAGATGCAAAGTCATCCAATTTTAAACCCATCAGATGAGACATCCAGGATAAAAATGCTAAACTCCCAGGTGAAAACAGTGGCAGAAGCCTTCTTTTCCCTTATATCATGTTAGTTTTTAATGTTGCCATTTTGTTAGGCCTACACAACAAAACTACTTGGTTATGATCAGTGATGTAGAAAACGTGACACCCTCACTTTAATGGCGTGTTAAGCACCACATTTGAAAGGGGACAAAAAAAATTGCAATTTTATTGAATAATGTTTCTATACACAGATATGCGACTTCTCCATTAAATGCGTGAAATTACATATGAAGTAGCATTTACAGAGTTTATATATACACACATGCAAAAAAAACCAAGATGCAGCATTCACAAATACTTCAGAACAAACTTTGTGCTTTGATAGTAAAACAACAACAGCAAACTGAAGCAAACACCAGGGGGCAGAGTAGAGCTTACATGATTGTCTCAGCACTAAGGTTTGACATTACTGACCAGAGTTGAGTCCTCTGAACCTTTAGCAAAAGATCAGATGTAGAATTCTTGTTGTTCTTCTTCTGTCGTGTCTTTCTCTTCAACTGGCACACTAATTATGCTGCAGCTGTCTGACTCGTTTACTGAAGCTGAGGACAGTGTGTTTGCACTGGTGCTTTGGGGACATGACAACTGCAACGCAGACTGAGAGCTTTTGATGGAGAAGCTGTTTGGAGTCCGGCCTAACGTGGCTGATTTGTAGGTGCTCTCTTGGGTGACCGGAGAGAGGCGGGGTCCGATGTCTTCTGGTGGGGCAGATAATGGCCGAGGAGTCTGTGAGAGGCTCGATTTGACGTATGCAGACACAACTGTGAGGTCCACACTGCTACCTGGATTTACCTTGTTCCCTGTGTCAACATCCGTTTCCTCTGCCCCGATCAGAGCGTCCACATTGAGGCGGAAGGGCGGGATGAGCGAAGAACTCCGGTGAAGGGAGTGGCTCCTGTAATTTGGGCTGGGACAAGGACCCGGAGAAGAACAGGCGGAGCGGGAGCTGGCTGAGCCCATGTTGGGTAGAGAGAAGAGGGATCCGGACCGATGGCCCGTCCACTGGGACCCCCAGCTGTCAGAATGTTGTTGGTCTGGCCACTGCTCCTGCTCGTCTGGCTCCTCACATGCCAGAGGCATAGAGTAGTGGGAGGTCGGGTGGACTCTGGGACGAGATGGCATCCGTTGATGGTAACGGCGGTTCCTGTGAGAGGTGGCGCTGCGGGTGAAGGTGGATGGAGCCGAGGCAGATTGAGCGACGGCACATGATCTGTAGCAGGGATCATGTCTATGTTTGCAGTATGCACCCTGGACCTGAATAGGAGAGAAAGAAAAGCAGTGAAAATACAGCAATTTTGGGTCAAGGGTCATATCGCCATGTGGGATAGGTGGCAGGGCAAAACAATTTTAGCTTATGAATGGCTTCCTTTAACCTGCCTATTCTGATAGCAGACCGTCTGTCTGTATGCTCTATTTGTTCACATGGGATCTGTGGGTTCAACACCATTAACCTCCCTCTGTACAGGGCTTCCATGAAACAGGACACTCCTCACACAACATACAGGCAGCAAAGTGAAGGAGGAAGAAGTACAAGGGAACCCCGGGGTTTCCAAAGGCACCCCACACCCCCTGTTCTCAGCCTGGCCTCTTTGGACGCTGATGACTTCTCCAGCCGTTGATGTGATTCACAGAAGAGCCCAATGCGTACATATATCCATTCAGGATGTAAAGCATCTTAAAATCAGAGTGTGCTGTTCAGAAAAATGGATGAAATATTACAAATCCAAAAAGGAAATTATGATCCACAGAGAAGCAGGAAACACATGAAGCAACACTCCCCTGTTCTGACATACAGTGAATGCTGTGGTCTTAAACATGTAAGGCAGCTGCAGCAGCAGGTTCTCGTCTATGATTTCCTTCTCTGTATATATTGAAATCCACAACTCAGTTCTTCCCTCTCTGCTGATAGTTTCTCCATGTTTCTGTTCTCCTGTCAGCTCCGTCATCTGACTTTCCAACAAGACAATACAGGCAGAAGCAATAACTTTCCACACAGCAGCCCTGAGACAATTTTCTGAAACAGCACAGGGACTGAGGGGAATCTGAACATTTCCATATGTCGAACAATAAATATGAAGAAGTTGAAAGTGATTCACTGCTTCCTCACAACAAACTACAGTCTATGCAGGAAATCACTAAGTCTCTATTTCTAACATCTATAAATATTCAGCCACCAGCCACTTTATTATCAGGTACGTGGCAGCAACTCAATGCATTCAGGTATGTAGACACGGTGAAGGCAACCTGCAGAAGTTTGATGAAGATGATTTGGTGATTTGAGTGATTGAACAGGCAAGTCCAAGTATTTTGGAAACTGGTGATTTGAGATTTTCCCACAAACACATCTAGGGTTCACACAGATGGTCAGAACAAAAGAAAATATCCAGTGATATAGATCAGGTCTCGTTGATGCCAAAGGTCAGAGGAGAATGACAACACTGCTTTGAGCTGATAGGCAGGCAACAGCAACTCAAATAATCACTTGTTATGACCAAGGTAGGCAGAAGAGCATCTCTGAATGCACATTACATCAAACCTTGAAGGAGATGGGCTACAGCAGCAGAGGAACACACTGAATGAAATGAAACTGAGGCTATAGTTTAGAGAAGCTCAGCAAAACTGGACAACAGAAGACAGAAAAATAAGTCTTAATGTCATTTAGATGGTAGTTTCAGACTTGCCTGCCTGCCAGGGCAACGACAATATATTACAGCAGCATAATTATAATGCATAAATACTGCGCAGTGCAAAGCATGCAGGCAGCATTTCTTGAGATAATAAAACAAAAATTACAGTCACATAACATGAGCATCTGTATTTGGACGTCTGAAACTGTAATGTTTGGAAGTAACATACATACTTCACAACAGTGACATGCTGCTTGCAGGGCTGTTTCCTGTAGACTGGAGAGAACTGTAAATGTTATCCAACACTAAAAACTACATATTTTATTAGCTGCAACATTCTGGAGTTTTACTGATGCAACTCGGTTTAGTAAAATTACTTTTTGAACTGAGAAAGGATTTTATTTTGAAAGTCTGTATGAGACAAAAGCTGTAACCTAGGGTTTTGAGATTGGTTTATGGCAAAGAGGGTCCTCACAAGAATAAAGGTGCATGTGTGTGCGTGTGTGTATAAAAAGTGTAACAAAGCCCCCTGTGTTTTCTTCTCTCCCTGCTTAGTGTCTCAAAGTTGACTCTTTTATAAACCATCTCTCTCCTTTGTCTCCATCCTGCTCTCTGCTCTCAGTCCACTTCATCCTGTTTATCTTTTCTTTACTCTTCTTCCCTTTGTTTTTCTTGGTCTGCTTCTGCTCTCAAGCAGTGGCGTCACCTTTTCCTTGCATGATGCCCATTTATTCCTTCACTAAAGCAGCAACTGAGACAAAGGTGGAGGACCAGCTACATTCTCTGTCAGTGTAATCTACCAAGCTTAACTAGGTACCATCAGTGAATGCTGAAAATAAAAGAGTTTAGACTGCACTGTAGCACAAAAAGTGACATAGAAACGCAATAACCTACACTCATTTTGTGTCCATTATGTTCACATTGGTCCCAAAGCTTCCACAATTTCCTTTTTCCATCAGTTTTACTCTTGTTATATACTTCTGCTCTGTGGACATCAGTTAAAAATGTAACATTAGCTTCATTGTTTGGCCTTTAGTCATTTGTTGTGATTCTCTCATTGCTCAGAAATTTGACAGAGATATATAGATATATATCTATATATCTATATAGATATATATCTATATATCTATATAGAGATATATATAGATAGATATATAGATAGATATATATCTCTCTCTCTCTCTCTATATATAGAGATATATATAGATAGATAGATATATATCTCTCTCTCTCTCTCTCTATAGAGAGATATCTCTCTATAGAGAGAGAGAGAGAGAGATATCTCTCTATAGAGAGAGAGAGAGAGAGAGAGATATATCTATCTATATATCTATCTATATATATCTCTATCGAGAGAGAGAGAGAGAGATGTATCTATCTATATATCTATCTATATATATCTCTATCGAGAGATCGAGATCGAGATATATATCTATATATATCTATCTCTATCTATCTCTATCTATCTATCTCTATCTATCTATCTATCTCTATCTATCTATCTATCTATCTATCTATCTCTATCTATCTCTATCTATCTCTATCTATCTCTATCTATCTCTATCTATCTCTATCTATCTATCTCTATCTATCTCTATCTATCTCTATCTATCTCTATCTATCTCTATCTATCTCTATCTATCTCTATCTATCTCTATCTATCTCTATCTATCTCTATCTATCTCTATCTATCTCTATCTATATATAGAGAGAGAGAGAGAGAGAGAGAGAGAGAGAGAGAGAGAGAGAGAGAGAGAGAGAGAGAGAGAGAGAGATATATATATATAGATCTCACAGCAGTTGTTCATTCTTCGTTTGTGACTTGTCCCAAACAAGTCTCAGTGTGCAGATCAGCTGCACATTCTTGTTATTTACTAAAACTATTTTTTCTCCATGTGTGGGTGAAAGTTTCAGTCCTCCATCTACTATTAATACATGACAGCATGAGTTCAGTTTTCTGTAAGGAAAAAATGCTGGTGAGGAGCCACAGCAGGGCGCTGGGTAATGAGGCTGTTGACATGGTGATTATCAGACCCTAACTCTTGTAAGCTTTAGTTATCTGGGGATAAGCCAGGTCAGCCGGATATCTGACCTCAGGAAGGCAAAACCACGACAACAGGACACTAATCCTCAACAATGCTGCGGAAAGCAACACATTTGGACTGTATTTATGTTTATAAACAAAACTCTTCACATGATCAGCTTTTTGCTTATGTGTGGCAGTGGGACTGTGGTTTTCAAAACTGCCTTGCTCTAGATTATGAAATAGGGAACCATTTTATGTTCCTGTTCCTCAGACCATGAAGAAAATAGAATCTGATTATGAGGAAGGAAGATTTCTTTTCCAGACTTGCCGCATTCTGGAGATTAATTTTATTGGAAAGCTGGAGCATTTTGAAGTCGGCATGATTATAAAAACTTTGGTCAATCAACAGAAACATTTAATGAGCTGGAGAATTTGTTTCTTTAATAAATACTCATATTAACTTCATATAATTATGGAAAAAGCATCTCCTACGGAGCACTTTGTGCTATGAAGTGTCCATCCAAAGCAGGTAATCCATAAAAATCCAGAGAATTTGTAATTTAGTAACAAATTGATGCCGAAAATTTTAAAAACCCAATAGTACACTCTCTCAAAAGTCCAAGGGGGGGGGGGGGGGGAGGAAGGGGGGGGGGGGGAGGGGGAA
>VUQG01024109.1:0-10082 GCA_015106755.1 Etia nguti | reverse complement strand
TGGCACAACACAGAAGAGCTACCTCGTCAGGCCAGGACTCTGCAGTCTATTTACACCTACAGGCCAGTGGACACTCTTTCAATGATGAGGATGTTCACATCCTGGACAGGGAGGAATGCGGGTTTGAGCGCGGAGTGAAGGAGGCCATTTACGTGAAAAGGGAAAGACCATCTCTGAATCGAGGAGGGGGCCTAAGGGTACATCTTTCGCCATCTTACAATGCTGTGATTGCAGCCATCCCCCAACTCTCTGTGAATGGTACTCATGGCCATTGATCAGTGGTCTTTGATCAGTGGGTTTTGGTCAGTGGTTGTTGATCAATGGTCATGAGAATTTGCATAATTAAGATTAAGGAACTGACCTCCCAGCCCATTGTTCCTTCAGTGGGCTGGTTTCAGTCATTATGCAAATGTACTGTTTATAAGATTGGGGAAACCTGCAGTCAGCTGAGACTGAAGAACTCACTTGGATGAGTGGCGAAACATTTCTCCCACAAAACGCTACGTCCAGATGAACAGAATCAACTTTTGGAGATTATTATTCATCCTTACATTTTGGCTATAATAATATATATGTAGCCCAAGTATACAGAATCTTTTGTATGATTACTGTCATTAACTCACTTAATGGCTGAAATGCATTGCACAGCAATGTATGTTTATCACTATAGAGAGGAATATCTATTTCTAATTTCTATTTCTAATGCCCACCATGTACGGTCCAATCCCATTAGTTTTTTCATAAAAGAAGAGATTCCGGAACAACAACAGTGGGCTTATATCAATAATAGTTGACATTAGTCAGTAAAACAGCTGCAGTGACTTCAGCTACATTATTCAGTGTTCTTCTGTCACAAGTCAAGACTTTCATTGCAATCAATATCAATGTTACCAAATGAGCGTCCATTTTTTCTTAAATTGACTTTGTTGCCTACAGTAGATTGTATGAGATGTTGTTATATGAGCTTAATAGCGTATCTAATTCTGCCTGAACAACCCCCCTGTTGGCTCTTTTCTTTCTTTCCTTCTACTCTAAAAGCTTTTGAGAGCTTTTGTGTTACATTATATGAGTTGTTAACTTGGACATTTCCGATTCAAGTTAGCCATCTTTCCCTTTTTACATTCTGTCTGCATTTTGATTTACTGACAAGCCTTTCTTGAAATTTTTGGAAAATTTCAAACTTATGCAGAGAGGGCATATCGGAGGCAATTATGGGATGACATTTACTGCATGCCATACGTGCCCCCTTTAATCAAACCAGTCTTCCAGGCAGGCATTACCATGGAGTTGACCAATAAGGGACAGAAGATGCCGTTGTCTGTAGCAACCAAAGAACCAGAGAGATAGTGGACAGAGAGAGGGATGGACACAGACAATGTGACGGGCGAGCGTATGCACATACATGCATGCACACACAGATCCAGAGCTGTGCAAACAACCCAGTGGAACAACACTCAGTGAGTCAGTGCCTGCATGATCCATTAGGAACTCTCAGCACAGACACACACACTGAGAGAAAACTCACTGACCCACACGACAACAAGTCTGAGACCTCTGTTAGCGCTAAGTCAACATGCTAGGCAAACTGATGCAATTACAGCAGAAGTGCTTTATACCACTGATAATTCTACAGTGACATGGAGCCTGCTGAATATAGTGTGGCAGAAGAGATTAGGGCTATCTGGGCTGTCTGCCAACCGATGCAATTAGCATCGCCTTCAGTATATACATTGCTGTAGTCAGGAGCGTCCATCATATCAACCTGCCTTTTATTCACTTTTTCAAACTCAAGCCAAACTTCATGGACAACAGACAAATAAAGAATGACTGATGGAAAAATCAGCCTACAGCAAACACTCCTTGAGGAAAATTCCACAAACATTAGCTGTTGAGACAGTTATTCGCCTCTGTTTACACTTAAGACTATATGTTATATCACCCTTTAGGTCAGCCCTTGCCTGACATAATAATAATATTATTGCAACTGCAAACATTTATGGCTTGAAGCTTCTCAAATCTTTTCTGTTGCATCTCAAAGAATAATGAGCTTTTTGTTTCTTACTAGTCACTCTAAGCAAAACTGTTTGAATTTAGTAACTTCTGATAACATTTTATCATTATTCATAACATTATATTATTATTCATAACATAACAATCAGCATCAAATCTTTGAATTTTTTAGTAACTTCTTAATTAAATCAGCACAAATATCTCTTAAAGTGTTTCCTCTAGGCAGCATTTTAGGAGATTTTGCATAAAAAATGAATGTCCAGACATTCCTGAGCCCCAAGTCTCTAAATATATCTCCATGTTGAATAATGAAGATGGGGTGGAGCGGAGCAGTCAATAATTAAGTGGATCCCTTGATGTGGGAGGATGGCCCTCATTAAGAGTGTGAGCCAAGAAAGCTTGGGTGTCAGAGGCGAAGAATCTGCACAACATACTCTCACTTAGTCCTGCGTGTCAAACAGAGAGATGCAACAGATTGCTGTAAAACAAAATGTTTTATCATAAAGGCTGAAATATATACTTTATTTTCTGTCAGGTCAAACTGGCTTTAAGGCCAGAATGACATTCAAGGCAAAAGAACTGTAGAATGCACACCGTGGATGAAAATTTAACACACAAAAAGATGTTGCTATGATAATGAATACTTTCTTTCTTTTTCTTCAGTAGACTTTGTTGCCAACAACAGATTCGATGAGTTATGATTAAATAATCTTAAATCTTAACATTGACAGAATAATTACATGTGCAATTTTGCCCAAATAACCCCCTATTACTGATTTTTATTTCACACCTTCCATAGAAAGACGGAGCTTTCATGTTACATGTAAATCCTTAAATATAAGTCTATCCTTACTTCGCCTGCACAAACCACAAATAATAGGTAGCCCGATGGTTCACTGATATCTTAGGCATCAGTAAGACTGAAAGACGATAAAGCTCTGCGCACAAATGAAACTGTTGAATGTCCAAAGCAGCAGGTAGATCCTTGGTGCTGTTATAGCAAACGTTGCTTGGGGATAACCCCGCAGCCAGGGAGCAGCTAATCCCAGCAAACACACACACACACTAAATCAGATATCCATACAAGCAGAGAAGCGACAGAGTTGCCTTACCTTGCTCCTGATCTGCCCTGAGGTGGACACTTTCCGGATGAGTTTCTGGGGGCCTTCCTGCTCTGCCTCGCTATCGGAGGACTCCTCCGTAGCGCCTGAGCCGGCGACAGCGCCCACCACATGGGCATGGATCCCCGCCGCAGACGGCGGCCCTTTCTCCGGCTCCTGTCGAGGGGAGGGATAAAACCAATCGGGGTTAGCCTTCGCCTCCGCCGTTCCCTTCCTCTCCTGGAGGCGAGAGCTGCTCAGCGGCTGGGAAGCGTCTCTCCTCGCTGTCATCTCTCACTGCCTCTATGACAATAAAGACGGCTGTGTTTGCTGGAGTGTGTGTGGGCCGGGAAACGCATAGGGGATGTAGCATGTCGCGGCACAGCGGGGATGGGCTACACGACGTTTATATATAGATATTTAAAAAAGAGCGGAGTCTCTGTTTTGCTGCTGTTTATGGTTCCAGCCTGCACGGCCAGTCCAGACTGAGGCTAGAGACCGCCTCATCCACTCCGTAAACCGGGGGACTTGTCCATGGCATGGCAGACCCTAGCGGCTGTTTGACACAAACTCAGAAGTAACACGAGAGAAATTAAACTACTTTTGATTTGTTATTTTTGCCTGATGTGATGTTTAATAACTAATATGCACACGAAGACTATTATAAATAGGTTTCTAAAATACACATCACAGTGATAACTAACTAACAGTTATATGGTAATGGCACTGTAATTCATAGAAACCGTCTCATAATATTTTTTTCTATTTATAGCTGTTGTTGTGGGCTTAATGAGATGTTATATAGGAGTTATGAACATGTAGGCCACAAAGGCATAATATTTTCTATATTTTCTTCAATATTCTTCTATAACTATACAATTTTCCCATGTTATAATCCAAGTCCAAATAATTCACTCTTATGTATGTGACAGCGTTAAATTGAATTTCCATTAAGTAGTTTTACAGTTTTACTTCGATTTAAAAATAAAGGAAATGGACAGACTGTGTGGGTGAAAAAAGAAGCAAAAACTGTTGTTTATCTAAGAACTGTTAACTAAGACTTACGAATGTCCAACAACACAATTTAAACTGGCTACTTATTTAGTTATTTATTTAACAGAATGACAGCCCGTCGTAATAACGCCAATGAGGGGGTAAAGGCGCCTCGCGCGCGCAGTCTTTAGCGGACCAAACACCGCCAAAGTGTGCAAACTCACAAACAGACCACGCGAGACGTCTCACTGTTTTCCTTTCTCTGGAAAAACTCGAAGTAAAATGGGATGCGGAGCGTTTAAAAACAGTCTCCACCAGTTTTGAACGTTACTAACCAGTTCCTCCCAGGCTGGGCTGCGGCTGTAAGGGTAGACATCTTCCATAGTCCCAGACCTCTGCGTCCGCTCCGGGGAGAAAAGAAACGAAATTAGGGAAGGAAGGTGGAGGAATTCACAACCTGCCTCGCACTCACTGGCCTCGCTACGCCACTCATGTGCACGCCGAACAGATTGGACTACACACTTGTCTCGTCCTCCCACCGCTCTCCTCTCCTCCTCCTGCCCGCTCCTTTCCTTCTCCTCCTCCTCCTCCTCCTCCTCCACGACTCTCTTCTTTCAAGAGCCGGGCTTATCGGCGTTACACGTGATAAATGTCAAAGCGATTTAAACTGCCGGGGCTCGCTCTGCATCGCTCGCTAGCGGCAGGGGGGGTTACACAAATGTGCGAATGTGTGTAATCCAACTGTGTGCACTTGTGAGCACAATTGTGAGGGTAGTTTCAGTGACGTCATCTATAATCATTGCCGCTCTGGATTTAGTTAGCATAGATTTTTTTTCTTAGTGTTCTCAGATTTTCCTCCACTCTTCGTTTCATTTCAGTCCAGTAAAACCCACGCCCCTCCAGTTACTTACTCTCTGGCAGCTTCGAACACTTCGTTTGACATTAGTTTGATGCTAATGTTCGAGCTGTCATGTTACTTTATCGAAAGTTCAGTTTATTGTTTAGTTTCATAGGAATAAATATGTAACATGGACCATACCACACACCACAGTGTTACAGAGGAAGTACCTCCAAGAGGAATTCCGAATATTTCCCAACACGAACGCATTTTCAGAAAGCATTATTTACAAGTACAAAGGGTACATTATGTACTTTACTTAGAGGAAAGTCATACTTGTACTGAAGCAATAGTGCAGATGTGAAAGTTAAGCGATTCATATAACATACAGTCAGATATTTGTAGCTGTGGGTGTTTGCACTTTTAAAGCACTTTTAAAAAAGTGAATGTTCACTTTTAGAGAACGACTGAATGGTTCTAGTAAGAGTTTAATTTTAGCGCTCACAGATCCGACAGTGGGTTGTTCCCGTTACTCTTTCAGCATGGGGAAGCACTGGTTGTTTGTGTATTTATTGATGTCTTTTTAAGTAATTGTGTATTTTATGTATATTATGGTTTTATATTTAAAAATTTTTTTTTAATAATTTTTATTATGGTTTATATGTTGTCCATTTCAACTATGGACGTAAAGACTGAATTGAATTGAATATTTCACATGGAGCTGGTGCCACCCCTTGCCCCCTCTCCACACCTTCTGCCAGTGCTTTGCTTTGTAAATATAAAGAGGTGCTTTGGCTGCTTCCTTATCTCCCAGGGGGTTGCCACGCGTTTGATTTGGCACAGAAGGACTACACTAGCTTGAGACTCCCTGAGGCTGGGTTTCTATCTCCTCCCGGCGTCAATAGAGATCTTTTGCATAAGACGAATGTGTTAGCCACCACACTTTGCAAATACACTTTGTAAATATGAAGAAATCAATTTTTATTCTGTTATAAGATCGTTATTGTTGTGTTTTCTGTAAAGTGTTGTTTCTAAATATGCTGTAATGATAATCTAATTCAAGGGTTTCAAACATAAGGTCCGGGGGCCAGAATTGGCCAGCAAAAACTCCAATCCGGCCCATTTACAGTCTTTGGAAAATGAGAAGGAGGGGATAAATTTAGTACTTTCAACTGTATTTTGATACATTTTAAAGCTTGTCCTCCTGATAAAGATCTCCCCCACAGCCATTCATACTACACCACAGTAATGAAGAAAGAGAAAAAAATAATTAAATGAGAGAAAAGTTCCTGTTTTTTCACTATCTACTTTAATGTTGTTGGGGTTTTTTTTTAATACAATGCATCCACAGTAAAATAAATAAATAAACAAAATAGGACATTTTCTGTGAGTTAACAAAAATATTCTCTTTTCTAATTACGGGACAATCTTGACAATTAACTTCTAGAACTTTCTATAATTTTTCAGATTGATTTCTTAAAATTTAAGTTCAGAGAGTCGTGATGACATATTTCCTTCATTACTACAGCAGCATTCCATGTAGAAAGAGACAGGCTGGTGAAATTGCGCTATTTTTGCTTATGTTGACATATTGCGCAGAGATTAAATGTGCAGTTAAACTTCTTGACACTGACAGAAAGGGGATTTTCATTATTTCAGACCACCTAAAGAACAGAGTGGCTGTATGTGGCCCATGATGTAAAATGAGCGTGACATCTAAAAGGTCACTTATTAGTGAACTATAAAGTCATTTGTCCTTCTTTAATTCTGTTCAAATTTTAGGCTGACATTTATTTCGTTCTTGGACCAAGTCATAAATATACATATATTTTTATTTCATAACCTAAATTGTGCCATTAAAAATTAGACATCTGGTTTAATCGGATACAGGTAATTTAAAAGAACAAAACAATCTGTCATTCTTCATACAATTATTTAGTCATGCAGGATTTACCACTTAACATCACCAATATTTACCTTTTTGAATGCTTCAGCATGTTTATTTGGTATGTCCACTTCTACTTTAAAACCTTGAATCCAAGAATGGATTTTATTTGAAGAGGGGAGAGCAGAATCAACAAAATAATAATATATAAATTGAAATCAAAAGTCAGTATTACTGGCTGCCAGACAAATTCATTTATTATTTTTAAATCTCTATTGACATATGTCCAGAATCTGACAACTCACAATAAAATATGAATTCAGATTAATATAGGCACTAAAATCAAAATATATTCTAAAGAATTATTTGGGCATAACATATTGCAAAAGACTAAAAATATGTTATTTTCAATAAACAATATTTGTAGCCTTCTTTATTAGCCAAAGCCAATTGGGATTTTGTTTAAACAAACCAAGTGCAAAATTAATAACCTAAAATATTACTAAGCAAAACTATGATTATTATGATTATTATTATTATTATTACAACAGAGTCTTAGTAATGTTGCAAAAAATTATCTGAACGAACGGAACACGGTTCAACTAAAATGGTATTCCCACGGAAGACTTTAGTGTCGGACCACTTGGTCCTTCTGTTATTTTCTTCCGACTCCGAAAAAATGAGCTGACGCTTGTTGTGAAATGGGAATAAGGCCGCGGGTCAGACCGATTTAAAAGACAGCCTGCTATTAGGTTAGGTTTTGTATGATAACGTAGACATTTTGAACATGCACTCCCAGATTTTATGTAACGGCACAGCTGCGGCTGTTGCTGCGAGAAGGGTGCGGTATATTTTGGGTTGTGTCCTGGGAAGAGACGGCTGGATGCTCAGAACTCATGAGGTCAAACTTCTAAACACAGCCTCAGGTAACCGACCTGTTTCATTTAAGTTGTAATGTCACGTGTACAGCCAATGAACAGGTGTTTTCAGCTGGAAATAGGAACATATGTGTCTGGTGATAGCTAACTGGCTAAATAAATAGCTGTTGTCTAACGGGGCAGGAATGACACTGCCGGTGGTTCCTTGGTAGTAAAAATACTGTTGAATATATAGTTTGTTCCATGCAGATGAAAACGGTGTAAGCTTAGAATCTAAAGTGAGAAGCGACTTTGAGCTAGTGAGACAGTCGTTGCATTTAACTTGCACTAGGTGAAAGGTTGAAACATGGTACTTAGCCACGTTTAACACACGTGTTGCTCTTTAAACTTGAGCAAGCTGAAATAACGGCAAAATTTTTTTTGTCACATTTAGTTCCAATCACAATTTTAAATGTATTGTTTCTTTCCGGACACCTTTTAAAACCCGATTTACATCAAAATCTTAGTTGACAATGTATTCTAAATTAAACCTTAAGCTGAAACTTAAATCTTAATATCAGCCTTTTGTAATAGTTAATCTGAATTTTATATTTACAGTGCTGTGCAAAAGTCTTGGGCCGCCACTCATTTCTTTAGAAATTTGCTAGGAAAATTGGAAAGGAAATTATACAGACAGTATATAAGGCAAAACCAAAGTGTGTATGACCACCTTTATTCTTTTGCCTTAACTCTCTTGGGCAAGTTTCATGTAATTTCTTTAAGTAGTCTTCAGGAATAGTTCTCCAGGCTTCACGAAGGACACTTAAAGCTCTTCTTCGGATGTTGGCTGCATTTTGCTCTGTTCTCTGTGAAGATGATCCCACACTGCTTCAATGATGTTGAGGCCAATTCACCACCGACTGTGTTCCACTGTGTGTTTTTCTGTTCTTTCTTTGACTGCATTGGTAGTGTGTTCGAAGCCATTGTCATGCTGCAAAATGAAGCCACTGCCAATCAGAAGCTTCCCACGTGGTATTGTATGGTGGATCCAAATCTGATGGTATTTCTTTTTGTTTGTAATTCCATCAGTTTTGCCAAGATCTACAGTACCACAGTGGCTGTACACTCACTGTTGTACATATTGATGATGATTTGAGTATACCTTTTCTTTATCAGAAAAGGTATACTTCAACCTTTTCTCTGTGTTAACCTTCCTTAAGAATGGCTTCTTGACAGCCACCCTTCCACTGAGATGATTTGTAATGGATCAACTGAAGACAGAGATGCATGTATTGGGTCTTGTGTCAAGTCTTTACTGACATTTTTTTGATTTGTAGAGGAGTTTAAGTATCTCGGGGTCTTGTTCATGATTGACGGGAGAAAGGAGTGGGAGATCGACAGACGGATTGGTGCTGCGGCTGCAGTGATGCGGACGCTGTATCTGTCTGTTGTGGTGAAGAGAGAGCTGAGTGTAAAAGCGAAGCTCTAAATTTACCGTTCGATCTACATCCCTACCCTCACCTATGGTCACGAGCTGTGGGTAGTGACCGAAAGAACGAGATTGCGGATACAAGCGGCAGAAATGGGCTTCCTCCGAAGGGTGGCTGGCCTCTCCCTTAGAGAGAGGGTGAGAAGCTCAGAGTAGAGCCGCTGCTCCTTCACATCGAAAGGAGCCAGTTGAGGTGGTTCGGGCATCTGACAAGGATGCCTCCTGGGCGCCTCCTGGGTGAGGTGTTCCAGGCATGTCCCACCGGGAGGAGGCCCCGGGGCAACCCAGGACATGCTGGAGAGATTATATCTTTCGGCTGGCTTGGGAACGCCTTGGTGTTCGGCTCCTCGGCTGGAGGAGGTGGCTGGGGAGAGGGAGGTCTGGGCTTCTGTGCTTGGCCTGCTGCCCCGCGACCTGGCCCTGTATAAGCAGAAGAAGATGGTTGGTTGGATGGATGGATGGATGGATGGATGGATACTAAAATACAAAATAAAACAGCAAGTGTCAGGGCCTTGGGGCACAGTGACCTAGGGTTTAGGTTTTGGACAGTGTTTTGAGGTTTAAATGATATTCTGAATTCCGAATAGATTCTCTGGATTGTCTTTTGTTTGCTTGTTGGGTGTTCTCTGCTCTCAGTCCTTCGTTTCCCCCTGTACACATAGGTGTGCGTGTGTGTGTGGTGTTGACGTTTTTGCTGCTACACCAGGTCTGGAGAGTTTTCCCGCCTTGCAGCCAGCCACACCTGGAGTTATCACACTCACCTGTTGCTGATCAATTGGCTTCTCAGCTGTTCCATGGCCATGTGTGTGTTATTCCCTCATTATCCCAATAACAATGAGCAGATAAAAGGTCCAGAGTTCATTTCAAGTGTGCAATTTGCATTTGGAACCTGTTGCTGTCAACTGCCAAG
>VUQG01024104.1:0-13376 GCA_015106755.1 Etia nguti | reverse complement strand
ATATATTTTATACTCTTTTTTTTTTTTTTTTTTAGGAAAAATGAAACTATCTGCAATCCATGTTTAAAGATTAACATCTCCAGTAAGAAGAGCGCGGGGGTGAGTGTTACAAACAGCATACTGAGAAAAACACTGCAGTTTTTGGTATTTTTTATGGATTTTGTGGAGAATTGCAAAAAAATATACATAGAGGGGGGAAAAGCAGCTTTTAATTGCATTTCATTGCAAAAGAGTAATTATAAAAAGCGGATGTCTACACTAAAACTGACTATAAATGAGGGCCGCTGTTATGTGAACTAAAACATCATGCAACATATACTCTGAATGTTTGTTAGTCAGTAGCAGTAATCTATTCTTTCAGGAGATTTTCTGTGATGACATTGTGTGACAACTAAGCAACGCCTGCCCTTCTGCACTTGCTCTACACAAGTATGTGGGGGTGGCTGCCTGATAAATGCACTGCCCGGGCATGTCTTTCATGGTCCGTATATAAAAGTTATGCACTCACTAGCCAGTTCATTAGGTACATCTTTTTCCTTTGTCACTGGGTTTTTTGTTGTGGCATAAATTCAACAATATTGACATGATGACATCACACAGTTGGTTTTAAACTCCCGTTCGTCCACATCCCAACGACGCTCACGACCTGAGTTGTGTTATGAAGTTCATATGACTAAAACCGCATTTTGTTTTCTTGTAATTATGATGCCATCTGGTGCTGTAAGTAGGAGGATTCATATCATTGTTATCACTGTTTTATTTCAAATACTGTGTAATATTCCCAGTGTTAGCTGGAGGAATTGAATAGTGCTACAATGTGTAGTGGAAAAAGTGCACTGATATTTAGCTCCTTATAGGAACTGCATTAAACTGTGTAGTGCTATTAACACCAAAACATGCTGAAAATGTGAAATGCAAATAATTGCACTGTTCAGTACTGTCTTCTGTGACTGATATACTAGCACACTCACTGGGAACTTTGTTAGGTACTTGGTCAGACCCCCTTTTGCCTTCAGAACAGTCTTAATTTAACAAGGTGCTGGAAATATTCCTCAGAGATGTTGGTCCATATTCACATGATAGCATCACGTGGTTGATATGAAACTAATGTTCCACCACATCCCAAAGGTGCTCTGTTGGACTGAGATCTGGTGACTGTGGAGGCCATTTGAATACAGTGAACTCACTGTCATGTTTAAGAGAACAGTTTGAGATGAGCTTTGTGCCATGGTGTGTTATCCTGCTGGGTGCACTGTGGTCATAAAGGGACAGGCATGGTTAGCAACAATACACACGGAGGCTGTGGAGTTAAAATGCTAATTTGGCACTAAGGAGCCCAAAGTGTGCCAAGAAAATATCCCCCACACCATTACACCACCTGCACCACCCTAAACTGCTGATAAAAGGCAGGATGGATCCATGATTTCATGTTGTTTAAACACCTCAGATGAGGCAACATATCTCCAACCTGTCCATTTTTTTTTCATGTGACCTCTGGCATCAACGATGTCTAGAGAACTGCAACTCACGGAATAGTTTCTCTTTTGTAAGTCATACCACTCCATCAGACTCTTCCCTAGAGATGGTTATGTGGGAAAATCCCATTGGATCAGCACTTTCTGAAATACTCAAACCAGCCTGCCTGGTGCCATGCCACATTCACTGCCATTCTTCCCTATTCTGATACTTAGGTTGAATCTCAACAGGTCATCTTGATCATGTCTACATTTCTAAACGCAATGCGTTGCTGCCATATCGTTGGCATATCAGATATTGTTGCACAAGTGTACAGTATCCTTGGTGTGAAAAGGGCCTTAAAACTCTTTGTAATGACCAACTAAGGAAGACTAAAAAAACACTAACTGTGGAAAAACTACCATTCTGCTCACTGGATAATTTACCAGTCTTTTAATTAAGAGAAAAATTAATACATTTAAAGAAATAACCAGAAAACATTCAAACCCAAGCACTCTAAAAGACAATATAAAACAGTTTCCACGTTCCTCAATAATCAAATTGTATTGTTAAGGTCACTCAAAACGTGCAGTACATCATTGCAAATACACACTTTTTTGCATGCTGGCCTGGTAATATTTACATGCCTGTGAAGAATGCACTCCTGTCACGTGGTCATATTTTAGTTTCGTCTGATACAGCTTACATACAACTCTTTATTTTTGGATGATTCTCTCAGACAGTTGCCCTTTAGATCATACCTTTAAAAAAAAGACATATAATTTTGTCTAAGCACTTAATCCAACAGTGGATTACTTAAATATTTTACAAAATACTATTTTCCCAGCTCAAATATGATATCACAGTCATTATTATGCATTTATTTCTCACTAAAATCCATTTTGAGTTCAACCCCTTCACAGACAGTTTGATCCCCACGTAATCGTGATTTAAAAAGATATTGAAGTAAGTTCTTGTACAAACTGAATGGCGTGATGTCCTTGGTGGAAGATCATTTATTAAACATCTTATTTTTACACAAAAGTATTTCACGGTCAAAAGAGAACTCTTATTTAACCCTGTTTCTTAAAAATATGCGATAACATTAGGGTTTGATAAGACTTTAATATTTTTGTAAATTGCACATGTAGTTTAAATAACATTAACCTCATATTTCTCGTTATCATGAAAAGGTTATTAAAAGTCTATCAAGTCATATGATTGAACTCAGCGTTATAGGGTTGAAAATGGTGATGAGGTTGAAGGGATGATCAACATATTTTAATATGATATGCGTGAATATAACCATGAAATTAATGATATAAGGCTGAACAGCAATAATGTATTTTGTACTTCTCTGTAGGTTTTTTCTGGGTTGTTTTGCTGCATGTCTGAGTTGTAATATTTCTTGATGCATTTTGGATTTAAATTTTCTTTAACTTTTCTGTACAAAATGTTGCTTCAGTTCATTGACGTTTGTGGATATTCATTTATTTCAGCTCTCTTAAGGTTCCATCACAGCATTTCAATCAAGTTAACATCTTGATTCTTTTCTTTTTCAGCTATTCTGTTGTAGCTTTGCTGTACCACGTCAGACAGATGGTCTCATATTTGACTCTAGGTTATCTTGGTATACAGAGGAGTTCATGGACAACTCAATGAGTTGTCCAGTTGTCAAAGTCCTCAGGTCCAGCAGCTGAAAGACAAGCCCAAATCATCACCACCATGCTTCACAGTAGGTATTAGGTGTTTGTGCTGAAATGGTGAAGTTGGTTTTCTCCAAATGTTGTACTGTGAATTATGGCCACAGATTTTCAGTTTAATCTGGTCTGTTCAAAGGACATTGCTCCAAAAGTCTTGTGTTTTACTCAGATGCAGCTTCCCCAAAATTGTTCAGTTGTGATGTGAAAGCAAAGGTTATCTTAACGCCACTGCACTTAGCATGTATTCACGAGCTAAGATATAATATGTCTAAAAATCACGATTAATCATGAAATGGGGTAAAATAATAAATACATGGAATTTGGTAACTTTGAATAAGACTAAATAAAATGTGATTTTTTAAAAATGATATGTTCACAGACAGTTTACAATAAGCTACTCTGCGGTACATGCGGTCCAGTGGAGTAGATCTGAAGATTGAGTGGGTTACCGCAGTGTTATTCTCACTGTTCATTCGAGCGATTTATGTTTCCTGTCAAAAAACATATTATTCAAAGAAATCTGTATTCAAAGAAAAAAGTGCATTCAATTGTTATGAGGTCCCAGCCCTGACCCCTGTTGTCCTCCACGCTTACACAGGTTGGCCTGCCCTCTCTTGCCTGCAGATGTTGCAGCTGAGCTATTTAAATTAGAATTCATATTATACATGATTTCATTTTATTTCATAAGTTCACAGTTCACAGTAGTCCCATTTTTCTTACACTGGGCTTTGGTGCAGCCTCTTGATTCACCCTCATCTACCTTAAAAGCCACACCCACTTTTTTCTTATTGGCTGCTCCTCACAAACAGAAGGTTTGGTGGATCTCCCTTGATCACAGCCAGAGATCACAGCCAGAGCTATACGCCTAAGATGACCACATTATGAACATCCATTCTCACTGACATCATATGGCCAAATGAATGTCTAGATCAGTCTGAAGCCTTTTGGCTCAAACAGATTACTTTCACCTAAAGTGCCTTCATTATTTGAAATTTTGGCCATTGTAACAGCATCTATATGAAAGGAAAAACATGGTCGGTTTGCCATAAAAGAAGGGAAATGTAGTCCAGCTCGATAACTTTTTCATGCAGGATAAATGTCAAATGTCTGTGTTTCACCTTAAACTAAGATAATTCCTCATATGACATCACTACACTGGAACAAAACAAAATGACATTTTTCTTAAAACCCTATTACTTTTGCATTTGAGGATTATTATTTTTTCCACACTGAGTGAGACAATCTCTTTCATACACAACAAATATTTCAGCAGGCATGATCGTCAAACAAATAACAAGTTATGAAGTACAGAAGTGCTTTTTCAGAATAACATTTTGACGTGCTCATGAAGAATTCACAGTGAAGGCTCTCAGTGAATGCTGCGAAAGTACTGCAGCAGTGCGGCGGCTCAGCGAGAGCAGCTGGATGATCTGGGCTCAGACCCTCGCCTGGTTGGCAAGCATCAATCCTGCTGAAGTGTCCCCGAGCAAGACATCCAATCTTCACTGCTGACCCCAAAGATCTGCCAGTTAGTTATCACCCGGGAAAATGCACAAGCACATTATGAACTGAGATTTTCTGCAAATGTTCCACTGGCTGGTTTTTCTCCTCATCCAGCGAAGTGCCTCTTGATGCACTGGCATTTAACCTCGCTCACGTCTGTGTATTTCCACAAAGCGTGAGTAAAGGGGCAATCAATGAGGCCCTAAATGTAGATGCTTCATTGGCCGGTTGGAGTAATGGGGCACAGAGAGGTGCCATGCCATTGGCTGCCTGCGTGCGATGTCTTGAAAGATAGATGGAGAATGAAATCACTCGTCGTCATTTCAGCTCTATCATTTTCAGCACTTGGTCACTCTGCCAGGATGGCTGCCAGAACGTGACACCATCGCCTAAGCAGCTCCGCATCGTCCCTGCACACAGAGTGGGGAGCAGGGCTGCGCTGGCAAAGCCAAGAAGTTGTGAACTCTAAGGCTGAGGAGAAAGAAAAGGAAAGAGGCTCAGAGCTCATTCTGTCAGCTTAAGGAAGAGATGTGTTTCAGCTGAGATAAAACAAGTCGGCTCATTGAGGTGCATTCTTATGGAGTATCTCGTAAAGACACCGGGCGATCCTGTGGAGAGTTAGCGAGGCCGTCAGATGAAGCCGTGATTTGTAACTTTCACCTTCCAGCCAAAGAGAGGGGGATGTGAGACTGTAAATTCTGCCCGAAGGCGCCAAAGAAGAAGAGAAGCGTCTTGTATTCCGTGCATTATCACGGGATCTGGCCCAGTCATGCTGGATATATTTATGAATAGCGGCTCTTCTGAGGCGTGAAGAGTGAAACAGAGCATCGGCGAGAGCAGGGTTGAATTTATTGTGCAGGTGCAGGTTCTTTTTTTTTCTTGAACTGTCCAGGTTTAACACAGTGCCAGGCTCCTCTCAGCAGCCGCTGCCATACAGATAAGCGAGATGAGTCATTCTTGTGTCGGGCTAATTCGCAGGTTTCTCTTTTAAGTGCTGGAGTTCGCATGAGAATAACCTCGATCCTCGTGTGCCACTGCGCTCCGCTCGGGTGCTTGGCAGTGCAGTTCGGCCTTAGTCTCCTTGCTCAGCAGAGAGGTAGAAAGAAGCATTAATTCTTAACCCTGTGGGAGGAGCAGCGGAGAGGAAGGAGGGCGACTGCGAAATCCATCTCTGTCTCGTCCCCCTTGAGAGCCGAAAGGTCACTCAGCTGTCAGGAAGTAAAATTCAATACCTCAACCTTTCAAGCATGTCTCTATCCTCCATGTCCCTCGTCAGAGCTACACAATCCCTCTCTGATGCATCCTTGACAGGCCCCGACTTCTCTCTGTATGGACAGTTTGTGTTCACCGTTGCAACAAAACACATCCATCGACGGTCACCGCTGACAGCCACACTGAAATCCGCTCGGTGTAACAGGTTGCACTAGCACAGTCGAGTACATCTTAAACTGACCTAGACATTATCCTTACCTGTGTAGAACTTTATTTATCAATTGATAAAAAAATGTTTGAGGCCAAAAATAATTAGGTACTTGTAATCTACCATATTTCAGCATTGAAAACATCAAGTGCAGACGAGTTGACTGCATTTTTTATCTCAATGGGGTAATGAATGTTGAGAAGGAAGGACCGGTGTGATTTGGCCAATGCGCTTGTTTCACAAGGTTAAAGCTCCAGGATGTTACTGTGTAGCTAGTCCGTTGATGCAATTGTTTGTTTTTTTTGCAAATCTTGGTCTTGTTGTTTTACTATCCTGTGGAAACAGTGTTTTTTCTTGTCCTGATTAACTTGTCCTGTCTTTCTCTACTCACCCCCAACCAGTCACAAAAGATGGCTGCCCCTTCCTGAGCCTGGTTCTACTGTTAAAAGGGAGTTTTTCTTTCCCACTGTCGCCAAGTGCTTGCTCATAGGGGGTCGTTTGACTGTTGGGGCTGTCTCTCTGTTACTGGAGAGTCTCATTCTTACAATATAAAGCACCTTGAGGTGACTATTGTTGTGATTTAGTGCTAAAAAAATTGAATTGAATTGAACTGAAGTGGTTCATAGGAGAACAGAAACTGAGAATAAAGATACGCTTGCAATCAACTTGCAACAGTCTCAGGAGGAAGCAGAATATAGCTCCAAATAAAGTCTTACACATCGCAGGAGGAGATTTATGCTTTAAGCAAACAACTTCACCCCATGACTAACAACCAACTTAATCATTACTAGACTAGACTTTTTAAAATACACTGTTTTTCCACATCCTTGGTAAAACATGCATAGGCCTTTAAATGACTACGCTCTTTGTCACAGGATCAGTTATGTCAACTAAAACTTTGTGACAGGTTCGCATCAAAACAAAACACTAAAAAAAGCAAAAACCTGGCCAAGATCTCCCGAGTCGACCGTGTAAAGTTACTGCCTGTTCATCAAGAGTGTCCGTGAGTTCTGAAGGGCTCTGTTGTTTTGTTGTTTAAAAGAGCGAAAATGACAGCAGCACAACAGAGAGAGCCAGCGCTTTGGTTGTTGCTCTTTGATCATCAACCATGACGGCTGCCTTTCATGCCACTTTGAAGAGAAAGGTTAGGGAGAAAAATACATAGACAAAGTGTTGAGTTAAAAAAAAACAACAACACATGCACACACACAGACACACAGAGACACATAAACAACATCAATACAAACACAGATCCCATCTGCTGCGAAAAGAAATGTCATTGTGCAGGCGTGCAGAAACGCATTTCCAGTCAACACTTTATATACAGTCAGGAGCAGGATGTGGCATTACATTGGTCCCTTGATAAAAAGCAAACACAGGTAGGGCTGGGAAGTATCTGCAGCTTCCTGCGGTGCTGGACGTGTTGTAAAATACAAAAAAACACAGGACTAGGCATTCCTCAAACTGACTCTGAGGCATAGGGAGCAGACTTGCTTATCCGAAGTTTCACCCCCACTATCCCATGGGGATAAGAGCAACCATACAAATGCATGCAGGATGCAGAGGACTCTGATACTCACAGAGCTTCATTTTGAATTCAGGCTGAGATCGAAGAGTTGTCTGAATTACAGTGGAAACAAAGAGTGTATTTTTTTCCAAGTATAATGGAGAAACTATTAAAAAAACCATGTTACAGTGCATTTAAATATTATACACAGATTTAGTGATAACATAGTTGCTTTTAATAGGCACACCATTTACTAACAGTACATCTTTTTTTTTTTTTAGCTGTCTAACCTTATATGCTCTGTATGTATCACATATTTAGCCAGCCAGCTAGTTAGCTAACTAGGTAGATGGTTACTTTGTTGATCCCATAAGAGAAATTACTGTGTTACATTAGCAACAAAAAGATTAAAATAAAAAATAGTACAATCTGCAATAAAAACTACATTGTTAGAAACACAGACACATGCTGAAGGCCTTCTTAGGTGAGGTAGTACAAAATTTTATATATAGCATTGACAAAATAAGAAATAATGATATAAAGTTAAGAGGAAAAAAACTTAAGACTGATAGTGTGCAAAAAATAGTGTGAATGGCAATAAATAACATGCACACTGTAAATCTAAAAACAGCAGCAAGAAGGTTTGTCACAGAAATGTGTGGGGAATCTACTGCTCTGACAGGTGTGTTCATTTTTTACTAAAAGGAGAGTTGTTGTACAGTTTTATAGAGATCTGTAGGAATGATGTCCTGAAGTGTTCTTCATGGTAGCAGAGTGGAATAAGGCTGAGGGAGTGTAGTGTACTGTGGTGTAATGGGTTGTCCATGATGGGGAGCAGATTGTTCAGTGTCCTCCTGTCCCTCACTGACTCAAATGCCTCCGGATTCTGGCGAATGATGGTTCCAGCCTTATGGATTAGTTTGTTGATCCTGCTGGCATCTCTGGCACTGGTGCTGCAAGCACTAAAAGTAGCAAAGTAAATGGCACCCGCTACCACAGCCTGGTAGAAGATCTCCAGTGTCTTGCTGCACATATTGAAAAATCTGAGCTTCCTCATGAAGTAGAGTCTGCTTATCCCCTTCTGTTGGTCCTCTGGTCCAGTCTGCTATCCAAATGTAAGCAAATTAAGTTCTAAATAAGTAAGTATATCCATCATGATGATGGCCATTAAATGGTAAATGGACTGGTTCCTATAGGATATAGCAGTTTTTTTTTCTTAAGCCCTCAAAGTGCTAAACATGTCTCATTCACCCATTCATACATATCCATACCAGCACTTTTTCTCTTTAAGTTTCAAACTCTATAAACGCATCAGGACCAATTCGCTGTTCAGTATCTTGCCAAGGATACTTTAGCTTGCAGACTAGAACAGCAAGAGACTGAAGCACCAGCCTTCTGAGTAGTAGACGACCTGACTTACAACCGTTGCTCATTACTTCACTTACTGTGAACTCAGATTTAAAGCTGTTTGTTTAGGATTCAGTAAAAACTGACCTTATGCGGACAAGAGTGTGGCATGCTATGTTATCAGCTAGAGCAAAATGCTAACTGTTCACAGAGACTGTATGTATGTACTAGACAGAGTATAAGTAACATGGTAAAATGGTAAGGGGACTGCTATTTATTAAAATGCCCCAGTCGACCGGCTGGGGACTGAATTTGACTGATTCCAGCATTTTCAGCCCAGACAGGTGACTGGCAGGTGAGCCTCAGGTATGTCAGTTTATGAGCCGATCTGTTTCATGCATGCTCTATATTATGCACATCAGCACAGGTCATCTGATGGTAACAATTTCAACTATAACTGACAGCCACAAGCCAGCAGTCTCAGTACGAGCCTCGGTATGAGCAAAATATCTGGAGTAAGGAGGAAAATTATGGAGAGTGAAAAAGAAAAAAGGGCTGATGTCCTGTTATTCAGTGACGCTATAAGAAAATGATGCACCTGACATCTCTTGTTACATAAATCTATTTAAAAGCACCTGCTTTTGTTTGCCAAGGAAAAATATGGCAGGTAAGTATGGATATACAGCAGCTCATTTTCAATTAATTACCTGTACTAGAGTTTTTTTCCTTGTTTAAATTCACTGCCATTTTAGAGAAATTGTAAAGTTTGATACGTTTTTTTTATTATTAAAATAATATTTTGTGCTGAAGGAAAATTGATTTTGGTTTGTATATGCTATGAAAACTGGAATTGGTGCGTCTCTAGCATTTAGAGATTTTCAGCTCTAACTGAGCATTCAAATCTTTCTTTTTTCTGTTTTTGTTAAGAATATCTCTTAACAAAACTAGAGCACAGTCTTTATTTGAAAGTCTGTTAGTGGAATTACACACGACAAGTCGTACTATTTGTCAGTGGCCCAGTTCAGTAACTCAAGCTGTCTTTTAGATGTCATATAGCCTGTCATCAAGTTGTATCAGCATGCACCTGTCAGTCAAAATAGCTATGTCAGTAAATGGTTATTTCTTCTGTCAACCTGTCTTAGGAACGTAAGTGTATTTGCCTCTGGAGCAGGCCTTCAGTGGCCGTTCAAAACACTGCTCTGGGGACTTCTTTAGTGGCTTCATTTTCCAGCCCTGGACGTTATCACTTGCTTGTAAGCAGCTTTATAGACAAATCTGGACTGCTACCCTTATGCAGTTGTGAGATATATGCATGAAAAAAATAAGATGCAGTCACGACGTAAATCCAATAGAGTCATATTTCTCTTGACTAGAAGTTTCTCTGTCTTTTTTTTGCACCAGATTTTCAGTTTAGATTTTCTGTTTCCATCATAGGAACATGAACAATGCTTTCAAAGCAGAGCACCAAAAGCTTTGAGCCATATAACAGTTTAAGTGTATAACTTAACTCTTTTGGCATGATCTACAAGTTTGTGCTGTTCCTACAGCATAAAGATTAATGTTACCCCTTAACCATCACTGCAACTTAACAATTAACAATTGTTGACATCAGTGTGATGTTGGAATGTTATTATTTTCACAAAGACAGACTTTTATCAGAAAAGAGTGAAGTTACTTTCAGACAGGTTCACTTTAAGTGATTCTTAGCCCCTTCTTCAGTAATTTATTTCTTGTGTTGTAACTGTGTTCTGGGACCTCCTTGGCCTGTGATGGAATGTGTGAGGCAGCATAAAGAAGAAATGGGGTTTAGGTGGGCTGCAAAGTAGCTTGCAGAAGCAGCAGGACTTGTAGGAATGCTAAAGACAGCACACACCCAGATTTATGTGAATGCTGTTGGCTGGGCTGTCAGCTGATGTGAGCTGGTGCTAAGATCACAGATTACAGGCTGAGTTTTACTCTGTGAACTTCTTGAACTGCCGTGAGCCATGCTACTGAGTTGTTTCAATTACCAGTAGTCTTGCTTAATGGTTAGAACATGGTCCATTTATCAGATCTGAGCACTTGAAGATGTTGTCTTCACGTCCCATAATGACTTTGTGTTGGGGAACTACAATCTCCACATTATTCGTGTCCACAGTGCATAATTGGCGTTCAGAGTTTCACTTGATTTCATCAAATTTTGAGAGGTTTTGCCACTCTCCTCAGCTGTCATTGGCATAATAACCTTTTAGTTCCACTTCTATTTTTGCTAGCAGGGTCTCAAACACTTAATTACAGCGCTGCCTCTCACCCGACACCCACATCTCTTTGATCCATTACCACGGTGGAGCTGTGACACTGACAGCCAGGCATGCTCAGTCCAGCAAAGCTTCACAGCCATCTAATCAAGCCCCTCACCATCTTTTTATGGACACGGCACAGCGAGGACTGGTGGGATAAGCCTATTGGAAATCAAGTCTCTTCCTACAGTTGCTGGGACAATGGAGGGAGGCCTGCAGATCGGTCAGAGAAGCTTAAGAACCACTCAGAGCTCTGTGTGTGTTTACATCAATATCCTGCTCCTCTGGGAACCAAAAGAAAGGACAGAGAGAAGGGGATAGAGCGAGGGGGGATACAGGGAGAAAGGGCAGAAGCGAGGTGGGGTAGACAAAACAGGAAATAAGGGAAAGGTGCAGAGAGCAAAAAGATGAAGGAGGAAAGGTAATAAGCAGAGAGGGAGACGCCGAGATTGATCTGGAGAAAAGGGAGTTCAATGCTAAAGAGGGGGGAGGGAGGGACATCGAGCGGCATTAGCAACAGAGAGACAGAGAAAGGAAGAGAATTTGGAGATGAAAGGCACTGAAAAGAAGAGGATGTGGGTGGTGGGTGGCACTGCTAAAGAAAAAGAAAAAAAGGATAGAGAGGGAGAGAGAAAGAGAGAATTCCTCTGGGAAGGGAGCCAGTTCAGTTGAACAATGGGGGTGCATAGCAGTACTGATTAGGGTGGCGAGGTGGGAGATGACAATATGCTTACTGCTGTTCTTTATCCGGACTCGAGCGCTGCCAGTGCAGAAGGCACTCCACACTCAGCAAGACACTTTCTTTCCAACCAGCACCGTGGGCAATTAACCCAGCCACCTGCTGCTCGCCAACAAATTGCCTCTCGTCATTGCCAATCCGTCTCCGGTGAAGAAGAAAGGCAGCTGAGTTAAAACATCAAAACACTCATGACTCTTTAGTTTTTTCCTTCCTTTCTCCAAATGCATGACTCCAGTGGACTATATAGATTCATTCAAATGACTAATGAAGGAAGCAGTCCGAGGGAATCCATACTGAAGGCAAAATCTGGACCAAGCTAACCTCGGTGACCGATGGGGGCAGATATGGTGTTGGTGGGATTGGAAACATCTGTGAAAAAAAAGATTGTTACTGCATTAAAAACAAAGCATGGACTCTTTAAATCTATTTTTTCACAGAGAAAATAACACTCAGAATTTATCCTAGATGCCTGTACAGCCCAAGGTTTGCATGTTTAGACTTACACTTGCATGTTTCTTTGAGTTATCCTGTCACAGTAAGGCAAGGGTTTGTGAATTTCAATTAAATAAATGCTAAAAAAAATATTAATCCAAACATGTCTTAATTAGAAGTTTCACAAATTTTCTATTTTTCTCTTTAAACATCACATAGTATTTTATATTTACCTAAAAAAGTAATAATATTGAAAAGAGCCCAAATGAGTTAAGGGAATTAAATGTTATACTGTACAGACTCTAAGCTCTATTCAAGTAAAAAATAATAATACAAAAAGATTTAAGATAATAATGCTTAGTCTAAATTAGAGATGGCACGATACCACTTTTTTTATGTCCGATACCGATATCATAAATTTGGATATCTGCCGATACTGATATGAATCTGATATAGTGTATTTTATAATCAATAAAACTGTCTTTTTTTAATATCTTGCTGCATTTTGTATAAGTTCATACTCAAGTTTTAAAAAACAAAACACTAAAGCTATTCTGTTATACCTGTATTCAAAAATACGCTGCAACCAAAATATTTCATAGTTCAGCAATACTGATCAATCTAATAAACTTAAACCTACACGTCCTCCCTATTCTGGTATTTTAAAGAGTACTTAGCAGAAATATTAAACAACCTAACTAATAGGGTTGCCAACTCCCAGCAAAAGAAATAGGGAACCACCCCCGACCCTCCGCCTCATGATGCTTAATCGATGTAATCGACTTTAATTTAATGCACGTGTAAAACAAATGCACAGAAATCAATATTTTTTCTACAATATTTAACTAGATTCAACATCTTTCTTCAACAGAACTGCAGACTGCACAGATGGTACCTTCCCAGAGAAAAAAGTACTATAGCTTACTAGGGTATATATTAGACTTAATAGTTACTATATACAGTAATGGACTTCTACACATTTTACATCAGA
>VUQG01024102.1:27094-55441 GCA_015106755.1 Etia nguti | reverse complement strand
CTGTCCTAGTGCCCATCATAATGTAAATGGTAAATGGCCTGTATTTGTATAGCGCTTTACTTAGTCCCTAAGGACCCCAAAGCGCTTTACACTACATTCAGTCATTCACACACTGGTGATGGCAAGCTACATTGTAGCCACAGCTGCCCTGGGGCGCACTGACAGAGGCGAGGCTGCCGGACACTGGCGCCATCGGGCCCTCTGACCACCACCAGTAGGCAACATGGGGTTAGTATCTTGCCCAAGGATATTTGGCATACAGCCTGGAGCAGCCGGGGGATTGAACCACTGACCTTCTGGTTAGTGGCTGACCTGCTCTGCCACCTGAGCTACAGTCACCCCAACTATATAATGTAATGCAATAATGCCATGAGATGGTTTGTGACATCTTGATTTTAAGACTTTGGCATTTAGTTTTTATTGAAAATCTAATCTAAGGGCTGACTATTCATTTTGTATAGAGACTTGTCAGTCACAAGTGTGATGATGACTTGCAAAATAGACATCGTATTGTATTAAATAATGCTTGGAACAATAGAGTGTATATAAAAGATGGAGATGTGTCATTAATATCTAGTAGTCTTGGCTAAATACAAACATTGTATTTACATTCGAACTCCAGGTTGAATGTAACCATAAACGACTATAATGCACAAAGCGGTGTTGGCCAGAAGTTAAAACAGGTGGGATTTAGGATTTAGCTAATTCCGGTAGTTTGCTGGTAGGCCTCAGTCACACTGACCTAGTAAATGGTCAGCAACCCCTTGGCAACCACCGGTCACTGGGGACAAAAAGTGTATTTCCCAAAAGGATGGGGAGCAGTTGCTGGAGACAGCTGGCAGTCGCTAGGGGAAATCTGTTCTGCACCTTGTGGTGGTCCCTGTGGTTATTAGCAGATTGCTGGAATCACCCACAGTTTGCATGGAAGATGCCGATTTGTCTGCACACGTCAACTATTTGCCTCTCTGTGCTTGTGTGACGGACCTAGCTTACATATATAAAGTAATTAAAGTAGTTTAATTACCTTTTGTCATTTATTGTGTGGCTAACTACTGCAACAACAACAGAAAAGGAAATAAAAGATATTTGGCTGGTTTTTAATGTTCTGAATCTGAATTTATAAGCCACTATATTAGGTGTCAGCCATATTTATTACTGATATATATTAATAAGAAGCGGCTTAGTGTAATAGCCACACCTGAACTTACTGACTACAAAGCTAAACCTTACATTCCAGGTGAGATATGTTATTTCACTGGTTTATGAATGATGTGTGAACACTTTTTACAGTTGACTACAGTTTCTTTTTAAAGTTATATTTTGCTATTATTTGGTGTCACATGCACAGGTAGCTTTGGTGTAATCCAGCCTTATAATTACCATATGAACAAAATATGTAATTCAATTTTAAAAAGAAGAAAAACAAAAATAACAGAGGAAAACAACACGCACAGTACATGCTGCACATGCACACAAATATTCACATATCCTATAAAAAGCTAAGAAGCTTATGTAATAATAATTCAGCATGAGTCTAGCCACCATGTAGACAAGCGTTCACAGTATAGAAGCCTGTTCCTAATTAGCACGTAGCATTTGAAAAACAACACAAAATAGCTTGTGTAGGCGAGGCCAGAGGCCAACTGTACTGTAAATGGGTTTAAAAGGTGAAAAACGAAGGTGTGCATCAGCAGAGTGCTCTGTCATCTGTACGCACACGCTTCACTGCATGTGAGAAAACATCATTTTCTAGTGTAAATGCAGGGTGATTTATAATGGAATAGGTCAAATATAATACGAACATTATTTTTAGACGGATCTGCATTGCCACCTAATAGAATAGACGTCTCAGTCTGTTTTTAAAAAGGGCGACAAACAAGCTCAAGCATTAAAGTGCCATATAAACCAAAGTGCTGATCATCGCACAGTCATGAAAGATTTTGAGACTGCCTAAACAAAAAAAAGACTCCGAGTGATGCATCAGTTCAGCAATAATGTGGCCACCTGTCACCTCCACAGCAAAAGAAGTTGCTCTAATGCAAAACCTCAAGAAGAAATTATTGCTTTAATGCTGACAGAGGCCATTTCAGCAGCTTCTGATTGCATTTACTGGTACTAATATCTGCCGTGTACTTGTTGTTCCTTTAGAATAATTTGAAGCAGAGCGAGCCCAGAGATGAAGCCTAATGTTTAAAAAGCCTAGAGGCTTGGCGAACATCTGCTATTGTAGCTTGGAAGCATGGAAAGGGAATCCATTTAAACAAGATGATAACAGGTTCTAAAAGGTTAGCAGAACGGCATACTGCTAAAAACAGACATGTTCATAGCAAGTGGCTCCTAATAGCTACTGTGGTCTTACTACTAAAAATTATACGCACTGGCCACTTCATTAGGTACACATCTACAACTGCTCATCAACACAAATATCTCATCAACCAATCACTTGGCCCCAATTCAGTGCATTTAGACATGTAGACATGATTAAGAAGAGTTGGTGAAATTCAAACTGAGCATCAGAATGGTGAAGAAAGGTTGTTGGTGCCAGATGGGCTGGTCTGAGTATTTCAGAAACCACTGATCTGCTGGGATTTTCCCCACACAACCATCTCCATGGTTTACAAACAATGGTCAGAAAATCTCCAGCAAGTGGCAGTTCTCTGGAAGAAAATGTGGAGGGAGGTCTGAGAAGAAGGGCCAGATTGATGCAAATGGACTACAGCAGCAGAAAGCCACACCGAGCACCACTTCGGTCAGTTGAGAACAGGAAACAGAGGCTACAGTTTGCACAGGCTGATCAAAGGTGAACAGAAGATTGCAAAAACATTGGAAAAATGTTGTCTTGTCTGATGAGTCTGGATGTCTGCTGCTACACTTGGATTGTAGCATCTGATTTTGGTGTGAAACAATGTGGATCCATTCTGGTGGTGGTGATGGGTTCATGGCACACAGCCTCCCTGAGTATTGTTGCCGACCATGTCCATCCCTTTATGACCACAGTGGACCCATCTTCTGAAGACTACTTCTATGCTGCAATGTCACAGAGCTAAGATCATCTAGAACTGGTTTCTCGAACGTTACAATGAGTTCACTGTGCTCAAATGGCCTCCACAATTACCAATCTCACTCCAATACAGAACCTTTGGGATGTGGTGGAATCTATGCAGCTCTGGGGACGGGGACGGGGAAGGGGGGGACAATCCACTACAAGGAAGGCATATTTGACAAAGTGCCCAGTGAGTCTCAGAGTCACATTTTCACATTTTGAGTCACAAGAGAATGGGCTTGACTTCTACATACATAATGAGATGATGTAAAACATCATCACATTTTATCTTCGTATTATAATGATATAATTATTTTATTTCAATAACATTTTTGAATGCTTGGTGTTTTGTAGTTTTTCATTTCCAATGTAGTTTACTGTGGCACTACATTTAAAAAAACAAAAAACAACAACAACAACAACAAAAACAAGACACTGTAAAAAATGCTTTTACGCAGACTTTCTTTGAATAAAGGCACTGATATTTATGGGTTTGTTTCTGCCGTCCAAACACTATTTAAGTCACATTTGTTTTTCCAAAGAGATGTAGAGACTGACTTCACAGTCAAATGCAAAGATTTAAACACCAGTCATCGTTGTTTCACTGAAAATAGATTTACAGGAAATTATTGCTAGGTTTGTGTACAATAAGTTGTATGGCAGTTCAGATCCCTCACCTCCCCATCTTCTTTTCTTCTTAGTATATATAAGGGAAAATCCTGTAAGGCACACGTCGGCAGTATGTGTCCCAAGCCAGCCCGTATTTGGCTCTACACTGTCTCTCATCACGGGCCTCTCGGTGAATCAGTAAAATGGTGAAGTATATGATGTAGAAATAAGGCAGAAGATGCGAGAATCCTATAAATAAAGAGGCACATATGACAAAAAACACAAGACAATATTATATGATTCAGTAATAAATGGCGAAAAAAAAACCTAGTACCTTCTTTTGCCACTAACATCAGCATTTATGATTTGTATAAAACAAGTTGCAATCAAGTGTACATCCTCCTCTGCAAATAGCAGTTTACTTTCTATTCAGTCTGTATTGTACAAAAGCCCTGCAGTGAATACCAGTCTGATTAGGCTCTTAATATTCAGTGTTTATTCATCACAGTAATCTGTTTTTTGAGACTGCACTTAGTGTTTCAGAGCAGTACCCCTTGTCCCTTTAGTCAGCGTTTCCTCAGTCCAGGTTTACAGAGGACCACTGAACTTGTTTGTTAGGGGAGCTTTCATCTGTCATCACTTTTTTTTTTGGAGTGCATAATTTTTGCAGTTTGTGACTTGTGCTACAGCGATAAAAAAGGATGAAAAGCAGAAACTAAAGAATGCATCTCAATTACAAAAGAAGAGAGACAAATGAGTCACATAATGTTGAATACCAATGAGAGTGTGTCAGCTATACAAAAGTCTGACAGTCACTATTTCAGGAAGTGGGTTTTTGAGAGAATAGGGCAATTTACAGAAGAACAAAGAGAACAGTCTGCTGCTGCCTTTGTTGGAAGCACACCAGTTGCAAATGTAATGCAAATACTTTATAAGGAGATGGAGGTAGTCTGAAAAAAAAATCACAGTGCACAAGGCCATTAGTACCTTATGTAACCAAAACCACATCAAAATGTACTGAGAGCCCACAAAATGTGGCATTAAATGCTTAGTTAGATTGAGGCTGTTTTCCATCTGGTATTTACCACAATGCAAAAAAACAAAACAAAATGAAAAACCATAGCAGCTCGGTGAGGAGGAGTACAATTCAGAGAAAGAAAACCTGAATTTTCAACAAAACCGTTACAAATTTACTAGAAAACAACTTCCAAGGGAACAGGTCCTGACTGTTGTTTGTTCCTTATGTGCTGAGCAACAGTTCAGGTTAGCCTGCCATTAAGACTCCACTGTGGGCAACGAACAGGTGAGACCAGGTGGGGATTGATCAGGATGAATGGCCTGCCTGATCTGAACCAGAGTGGTGTTCTGTTACCCAACCTCCAGCAGAACTTCTGAAGCATGCAAAGGAAGGTTGGGTCCAAAAGCTTGAGGCGCCTGCACAGATCTGCAGCTGCAAAGTGGCCGGTGTCTGTTCTGGCGGCAATGCCCGAACTGGGTGGTGAAGCCGTCAATCTGAAGGAGTCCAATCAGGCTTGGTTAGCCTGTGGGACTCAGCTAGCAACTGACAGGTACCAGCAAGCCAAGCAGAGTGGGGCCTTGGCAGTAGCTGAAGGAAAAACACAGGTGAGGGAGGACTAGGTGAGACCAAGAAACAAGACTTTTGGTCAGCCTTGACACGATTCTGGCAAACTGTCATGTGGCTTTGGAGGGGAAAGCAGTTGACCTGAAGTGAATATAATCAAGCAGTCGAAGGAATACTTTGAAGACCCCCTCAATCTTATTGTCACGCCCAGAGGAAGAGAAGAAGTGAGGGGGGATGACTCGCCCATCACTGGGGGTCACTGAGGTAGTTAAACAGCTCCTTGGTCACAGATTCCCTGGGGTGGATCAGACTCTCCAGAAGCATCTTAAGGCTCTTGATGTCCTCCAGGACCAATTACACAAGGATCACACTTTTAAGCCTCGCTGGAAATACTAGAGAGGCTACTAGATGTACTAGAGAAGAGGTTTGTCCACATTGGTCCGCCTGAAGCTCAGTTATAGAAGAAATAATGTAGTTTTAGTCCTGGTTGTGGAATACTGGACTGCTTCTTTATCCTGTTGAGCATATTTGAGGCTGTGTGGGAGTTTGCCCAACCAGTCATGTTCTTTGTGGACTTGAAGAATTGGTCTAACTGTAACCCTCAGGGGATCCTCTGGTATGTGCTTCAGGAGTGTGGGGTATCTGGCCCATTGCTATGATCCATTTGGACCTCATTTGCAGTGAGAGCTTGGACTTACTAAAAAATTATTTGCTCCTGGTGGGCGTTGGACTTGGCCAGGTTCTCATGGTTAAGTTTGAAATATTTTAAAATCCTTAGATCAGTAACCCGTACAAAACGCTATTTAAAGACCAAAAACACAAATTATAAAGGTAGACATACTCTGAATTTCAGCAGCTGGACCACACTGCAAACACTCCCCTACTGGTCATAGATCTGTAAATATCTACTTGTGCCACACACCCATTCATTCTCCCTCCCCTGTTTCTTCTGTTTGTCAGCCTTTCTCAAAGCTATCAGTTGGATATGCCAGGCTCACGAGTCACCGCTGATCTGATAAAGGCTTCCCCAAACCGCAGCTTGTTGCTTCATTATCAATAAATGTTTCTCATTTGCATTTGGGGTTGGGGTCCTTGCTGCTAAATATGAACTTAAAGATTTTTTTAAAAAGACCATTTCGAGGTATAATCGCAACAAAAATGAAAGATTATGACTTTTGCTAAGAGTTACTTTGTCTGCACATCCATGCGTACATCCAGGGATTAGTGACATTCATAACGAGGAGGTCAACACCTTCGTACATACATACAAGTAAAGTTTCTGAGAAAAAAAAAGCTGGATTTCGCAGTGGATCATTAACACAACCAGCCATCATTATCCATTCTAATAATAAACAAGGCTGAAGATGATTAATACTCAGCCTGACATTAATCTCTTATCCATGACTTCACCCACATATGCTGAAAAAACTGTTATGTCAGCGTGACCTTCTTTTCTGGCAAAAAAAAAAAAGGGCAGTGGGCTTTTAAGATGTCTTACCACACGGAAGGGACCAGGCGAGGGCCATGAGGAGGTCACCAAGGTAATTGGGATGACGAACGAGACCCCACCAGCCGGACACCAGCAGCCGCTTCCCTGTTGCTGTGGCAATGGTCTCCAGTCCTGTAGGGAGTCGTAAAACACCGATATTTCTGAATAAGATTTACCAACTCTCTGTATCCCTCCCCACTTTGATTTGAGGAGGAAATCAGTGAAAATAAAAAAAGACTTTATCTGAATGCGTTAAAAGATAAAGATAAAAAAGGAGGGAAACAAACTGACTAGCGACACTCGGATGAGTGGGGTCCCGCCTGAACTGATTCTTCTGTGAGTTGGATTGTCTGAAAATGTAATATCCAATACCTGATGGCAACCCCCCCCCCCAAAACAAAACAGAAAAATAGATTCATTATTCATTTTCAGCCACTTTTCAGCAGAACAGCAGAAAAGAGCTGACACGCGATTACCATTCAGTGCTATTATGGCTGCAGCTTTGAGTGAACTTAGGGCCTGGGGGTGCACAACCAGGAAGGCTGCCTGCAGGCCGTACGTGAAGGGAACCCAGGCCAGATCACCGAAGACCAGCATGAGACCAAAACCATCGTGCACAATGTCCATGGTGGTCAAGACAGCCTCCTGTTACAGCAAAGTGAAGACATTAAATAAAAGCAGTGATTAAATAAAGTTTTTAAAAAAAACGTGTGACTCTCACCTCATTCCACAGAGCGTCCGCCACATACAGCAGCTGGAAACTGTTGACCAGAATCATGGCGAGGGAGGGGGACCCTCGGAGCTCCACCTCCTTCATCAGCATGCCGAGGTTAATGACCACCTGAGGGGGTCGTGAATAATAATGAACACAAGTGGGGCTGCGTGTGTTCATTTGCACGGGCAGACAAATTCCTTCTGTGATCATGAGATTGCCAACTAAAATAAATGGATGCTGTCATTATTCTACTATTTATTTTGCAATAAATAAAAAGCTTCTTTTTGCTTGTCTCTTATTGTCATGTGGATGGATCCCCATATGCAATTTTTACAGATGATGTCCTACCTGATGCTACCCTCCCAGGGATTTTCATCTCCTCCCAAATTCAAATGAGGGCTCTTTCATGTGTTAGGCAAATTAACCACTAAACTACAGAGCCACTGGTTTTAGGATTAATAATCTGCCAATGTCTCACTTAATCGATTGTTTCGTTTGTGCGTGAAATATAAGACACATGTCACATTCTCTGCCTTTTTAAATAAGAAAATTCCTTCTGTGATGAAGTGATTACAAACATACAGTAAAAACTTTTTCTGTATTTAGACTTCAGACTTCATTAAAAGTCAAGTCTCAGCCTTATCCATCCATGAGACCATTTGCAGGTCTTATTCCAGTTTTCTTGTGTGAAAATTAAGAATGAATCTAACTTTTGGCAAACCGGCCATGTCGTCAAACAAGTCCTTGATATCTTCTTCACCTCTTCTGAATCACCTCAATCTGAATGACAGCTTGCAGTCAACTCAGGGTCACATGTGAGGCGCAAATGTCCAATTTACATTTTAACCATTTGCACTTTGGGGCAACGTGTTTAACTGTGCTCGAATGAAAGCCCAGACTAGGCACTCTGATCCATCATTTTATGTCAAATGTAATGAGCTGGAGTGCAGAGTCTAGAGAACAAAAAAATGTGCGAATAATTACAGCGTACACGCCAATCAATTGTCTGCCATTTGGACTAATCGAATAAATGATTAATAAATGCATTATCACACTCCAAATGCTTTCTGAGTGAAGGATACTCTGCAGCTGCATTCATTCCCCAGACTGTTGTCATTTATGTTCCCCATGGGAAAAAAAATCCATACATCGTGTACATTTTTCCGACTTGATGATACATGAGAATGCAGAAACAAAACAAATATTTCATACTTGAGCTATAAACACTCCCATAACTCAAACTGAGTTATTAAATATGAAGCTGATTTATATCTAAGAAGTAATATTTGGCACTATTATACCAAATTCCAAGGAATCCATTAAATTATTAAGAAAGCCCATTCTGCTTTAATATTTGAGACTTTATCAGCAAATGTGAAATGCTGAACGTTAAAAGAAAGTAGTTTGGACGTTGAACAGGAAATGAAAATATCCCACACAGTGTCTGTAGCCAGTTGGTGGAGGCTTTTTCTGGGCTCTCCCACGCACATGGCTTTAAAACATTCACATGTGCAAAGGTTTTTCCTTTGTACACTGTAAATACCAAAGGAAAGCGGCTCCTTGCATCAGTGCTTTACGGAGCCGCTTTAACCTTCTGCTGTCTCGGTGCTGTCGTTTTTGTGACCAGCTTTGACATTGAGAACCTTGTGGTCATTTTAGAGATCTTGTTTGAGGTTCTACAGCACATTTAGTCTCATTTAGTCTGATGACTCAGACACGGATAGCTGCACGCTCTCCAGTCCTCCAGAAAATGTCTTACTGTGTCAGGTCATCAGGGAGAAAAGCTTTTGATTGTGACTGTGTCAAACTCATAGACCACAAATTATTATGGAAGCTCAGGGGAGAGCAATACCGCCACCTGTTGGTCATGCTGGGTTCTTAGACAGAAATGACCATCAATGTTATTTAATGCATTTAACGTGAATCTGAAGGTGTTTTGCACACTTACAAATACATCCGGGTAAGACTCTGTTAAGACTCTATTATCTGGCCGGGCCTTTCAGAGCAGAGTCTGCATGTTCTCCCTGTGTCTGTGTCGATTCTGTCCGAGTACTCTGACTTCCTCCCACAATCCAAAGACATGCAGTTAATGGGGTTAAGTTAACTGGTGATTCTGGTGTGATGTGAGTGTGAACGGTTGTTTTTCTCTTTGTGTTAACCCTGAGACATAGTGGTGACCTGTCCAGGGTGTACCCTGCGTATAGAGATAGGCTAGTGGAGCCACTTGGATAAGTGGAAGAGAATGAATGGATGACCACTAAAGTAAAAAGGATCTTTTCATCTCATTAGAGACAGTTAGTTTTCAAATATGTCTCTTATAGAGTACTGTATCTATAAACCTTTAAAAAGCACTTTTAAACAGTGGTAAGGTGAGCCAAGTAGTTTGCTCCTCTGGGTAAACTCACCCAGCCAATAAGACCTGGTCTGAGCTCGCAGAAATATTTCAGGTCAAAATCTCCAATCCGGGGGTTTAGCTCCCGCCCGATGAAGAAGTCATAGAGCGGGTTTCCTAAATCATATCAAAGAGAAAAATGGGTTAAATCACAAAAATCAAATGCTATAATTACATGCTAACATAAAGGCTGAAAAGTAAATGAATAAGAGCTCTGACTTAGCACAAGTTTGTCAGTTATTTTATTAGGTAGTTGCTATTTCCAGTCAAAAGCTGTTCCTGTGTAATAGTTTTTGACTACACTGTTAGATGTAGCCGAACACAGCGTAGCAAGTACAGGAGCGTTAGCCTACTTAACAGTTTGCCTCATACATAATGCCTACAAGCTCCTGTTGAGCGTGGCTGTTAGATAATTACCCACAGTAACACCCAAATCCTCCAGCAAACAATACAACAAGCCTGTGGACGCACTGAATGCTGCCAGCTGCTGGGTTCAGACTGTGTTTTAGCATGGATTCAACCTTTATTAATGATCCTCAACATCTCACCTGTGTTTCCCCCCAAAGCAAGCGCATGGGAAGGAGCCCAGAAGGAGCGGATGTAGAGGTAGATGGAGAACAGGAACGACACTGCTATTGCACATACTGCCAAAGGCAACAGCAGCTCAAACAGATACCCCAGAGGAGCCCCGAGCCCCAGTAACAACATGAGGAACACACCGCTGATGCACAGGCCATGAAAACCTGAGGGAGGGAAACAAACAACACTAAATGTTGTCGCCTGGAGGAGCGAGATAAGCAGGCTGACAGAGGCTTGCATGGAGAAAAAGGTAAAAGTTGGAAGAGCTGAGAATTATGTAACTTCAGCAAACTTTTAGATCAGACCTGGCAGAGAGTACATGGATTTTAGATTTTCTTTTTTTTTTTAAATCAAATTTACTACAGTCAGCAACACAACTGTGAACAACACATTTGCAGTCAAAACATGTATAATACTTAAGAATAGCTGTGAAACATTGCAGATAGTGCTGCAGGACTAGAAATTATTTCACACTTAGGTTTAAGATTTAAATCTATTTCTTCAAGGCACACAGATTCAGTCCTAAACAGAAATGCTTGTAGTTATATCGCGCCCTGCTCAACGATACCATTTATGGGATACTTGAGGCGTGTTCCATCTCTGAGCACCAGCCCCTCAGACACCTGCAGGCAATAAGCAGAATACAACACAAATCATATGCTGCATACCTATTACAGTGCCATAAGGTCAATAATTCCACCCATCCTTTCTCGTTTCTCTGCAGTGAGAAATGTGCTGTCGTGTGTTCTGGTGCAACTAATGTTAGCAAACTTTAAAAAAACACCAACATAATTGTGCAGCTTAGAAAGTTCCTCTGTAAAAATGCTGGACTCTATAGGCAGAGAGCGCCTATAGCCACAGATGAACTGTATTATACAGGTCGTTGTATTTTATAAACTTTTCAGTATGTAGCAAAGGAGAAATTGTGAGGCGTGCAGCTCTGAAAGGACTCTAATTGCAGAGTACACTCATTTAACCAAGAGGATGATCACACTGACTGAAACTTAACAGACAATAATTATCTGCTGACTTTTTAGGATTAATTATTACACACAGCATGTTATAAAGCTATGTTTACAGCTTCATTATACACATAAGTTAGATCACAAACCCACAGCAGGTTTCACTGTAAGTTTCCCATTGAATTGGGCTGATGAACATGCCATACCTTTCCTAATGGCATCAAATAGATGACTGCATGCAAAGCAAACCACCCAAGAAGAAGCACGGGGGCCAGCGGGTCCCACAGCTGGTCAGCTGAGGGGAGGTGGGGTGGCCATTGGAACAAACTGGCCTCAGGAGACCGACTCAAACAGATCAGGAACAGCACCGTTAACGGAAGAAAGATGGGAATGCACACGGCACCTGAAAGATGAATACAATTAAAGAGTCAGACAAAAGTATGATGACAGGTTAGGTGCGTGTTAAGACAGCATGGCTGAGACAACATGAAAAGAAGTGAAACAGCATCCGCGGAGATTTGGCATTGCAGCACATTAATTATGCATATGCAGGTAAACTGTTTTAACTCTAATAACTGCAGAGTAGCAAAACAATTCAGCCACCTGACTGTAAACAGCAGTAGTGACGGATGTGAAATCTGTGGTTAGCTTAACTGGAAAAGCAAGACATGAAGCATCATGAACATTTCACTTCAGCAATGATGAATATGACGTAGGAGGCTGCCTTGATTCTTAATTAGAACTGTAATGATGGAGAGGATGCTGTGATGCGATCATTACTACAGTGCAACATCCTACATCCTGTTAGTTTTACTGAGGCATCATTTTGCTGTCCAGCGCTGTGATCATGGCAACATGACATCAAATAAAACCGAAGATGTCTACTGTAGCACGACATTAGGACACACTGCTATGACTTACCCAGGGTCCCTCCAAATTCCCTCTCTGAGTCATGTGACAGTTTGTGTTTGAGTGCTTGACTGTTTGGTCTCATTATTGTGCTCCTGTTTAAAAAAAAGACAATATATATAATAAGTTAAAAGGTTGTAAAAATGACAGCACAACTCCCTCAGAAACTGCATTCTTATTAAGATCTTGAAGCTTGAAGCCTTTTTCCCTTGAGTATTTCCCTTGTATTGCTATTGGGCACTTTTTACCACAGTAACTACTAGCAATCAGTAATTATTATCTGATACCCGAGATTTGAAGAGCATACACACAGCAATATGCTTACTGATTTAATAAACTGTAACTGTAAACCCACAGAGGCCCTCCTCAGGTTAGACAAGCTGAGATTTCCACCAGACTGTCAGCATTTGAACTCTTTCTGTAACAAAGCTGTCAGGAAAGTGAAGTTGACTTCAAAGCCGTCTCTCCTCTTTCAGTAAAATCTAAAGCTGAGGGCTTCCTCTTGCAGTAGAGTATTCTAATTCTGATTCTATTTTTTACTTTTACGTGAGTAGACCCAAGTACTTCTTCTACAGGTGCATACTTGTGAGAGTATATTTGATGTAAACCCCTCACACTGAATGGCGAGTCCATAATAATGATGCATTCAAATACTCAAAGCGACTTCTAAATGTGGGCTAATAATCAACTTGGCAAAAAGCAAGAGGGATGGTCAACGAGACGATTAAGAGTCATTATGGTTCGATTTAAAAAACTTTTTTTTTTTTTAAATAAAAATTTAAATTGCCGCTTATTTTTGCACACCCATACTGGACTGTTGCGATGGGTGCCATAAATAAATAAGGCAAAGTTCAGGTCAAGCTGCTGTGAGTTCCTGAGCAGTTCTGCTGTGAACAGTGACACACGGGTTGGACCAGTTACCTGTGAACGAACTGAAGACTTTCCCAAAACACCGCAAACACGAAGACTGCAAATCTGTCGTCCTGTTTAGCTTCTTACCGGTTCCTGCAAAATGGGATGTTTGCATCAAGGCAGCTCGTGCGCGTCCATCGAGCAACCTGCACACGGACACGCCCCCACCTACGTTACCGCAGCACGAAATCCTCCCTACGCCAATCAGGAGTCTCCGCGGTCATCAGAAGAGGGTGGGAGAAAAGGGCTTAGCCAATCAAATGCGATCGTCAGGTGGCGACAGTCAGCTGTACCCTCCACACGGTGGAAAATGTTGTGAAATTCGCCTCAGTCATCCTCATGCTTACAAGTTAGATCAGTGCAGGAGCACAGTGCTATATCTACCAGCTGATTTCAAGAGGGGGAGCACAACCTCTGAATCCCACATTCATACACTTTTATTGCAGACAAGCTACATTTAAACATTCCTTACATGGAAACATGCCCAGAAAACAGAGACTGAAGCGACCTGAAGGTAGCAGGTAGACACACATGGATTACATAATCAGAAAACAAATTATTCAGCAAAGCACCCTTAAAAATGATTTATTAATACATGTGATTTTCACAGGACACAGCTTCTCTCTTTAGGCATTAATATTCTGTACTCAAGCTCAATCTTTTATCCTTCAAGTGAAACAGGTGCTAAAAGCTTCAGCTTGTACAGTGGATTATTCAACTCTATCTTTGTATTAGGAGGAGATGGAGATGATTTTGTTAGTTTGTAACAGTTACGATATCAAACCAAAGTGGTACAGGCTTATTTGGACTTTAATGACCAGCACTTCGATTTAAATCTGCCACAAATTTGCCGTCAGTTAACAGCTACTACTGTTTGATTTAGTGTTGAAAAAGTAATCATTCCTGACTCGTTCGATCTGGATCAACAGACTGAACAGCAAGTGTTGAACAGAAAAGAAGTGTTTAAATTTGGATTCATGATTTCAGTGTAATTCTTTCGGTCCCCCCGAGCCTTAGCCTCTTTCACAGATCACTTCTATCACACTCTGCTCCATCGGTGCGGGATCCAGGCAGCGGTGGGCGGCGCTTCCAACGATCTCATCTAGCAGGAAGTGCACGAGATTCTCATCAGAGACAAAGCGCCACAAGTACATCTGCAGGTAGTGGCAGTCCACCTGGATCTGCTGCAGCCCGTATCGGCCAAAGGTGCGCAGGCGGACGCACTCCAGGAATGTTTTTAAGCTGATTTTGATAATTCCCGTCATCACGGACACCTGAGGAAGCAGAAAGATGTGCAAGTGAAAATGTAAGATTTTTCCTTTTTCATTTCTTTAAATGAGGACCATCTGCAGATCTGCACCCACCTTGTTGAACTCCACTGAGCTAAAGATGTCGATCCTTTCAGAGAACAGCTTGTGTATGTTGCTCAGCAGATTGGTATCCATGGGAGCACTGAAGGTAAACAGAAGACAAGTGCTCAAGTAAATGTGTTTAAAAATAAAATAAAAAAGTTAAAGTATGATTAAAAATGCCTATGAAACAACTGACATCGTACTTTAAAGTGGCAATATAATACTGCATCTATGTGCCTTTTATTTATAATATTTTAATAACCGCTCAGTGAACTAAGTCATTACTGTATCCTGACATTTCCAAAATCCCTCACTGTACTCTACCAAAATAAATAAATGAATCAAAATCAAAAGCAGGGTGCCAAACATAAGGCCCGAGGTCCAAAATTGCCCCGACAAAAGCTCCAATCCGGTCCACTGGATGTAACAGAAAAATGTGAAGGCAGGCATACATTTTGGAATTTTAATTATGTTTTCAGAAGTTTTACAACTTTTCGTACTGATGAAGAGCTCCCCTGTGGCCATTCATAGTACAGTAAAATAATTAATAAAAGTAAAATAAGACAAGCAAATAAATTACAGAAAAATTCCTGTTTTTTCACTGTATATTGTATTTTTTTCTATGAATCAACAAATTTTCAGGTTTATAATTATAGGACAGTGTGGCAATGAGCTATCAGATCTTTCTCTGTAATTTTACACATTTTTTTCTTATAGTTTAAGCCCAGTGAGTCATGCTGACAGTTTTCTTTCATTAACTGCAGCAGCATTTCTTCATCACGTAGAAAAACTGAGACGTAGTGTTAAAATTACACTTCTTTTTCTTATATTGGGATATATCAGGGATTAAATGTTTAGTTATACTTCCGGGCCACTCAGAGTCAAAATAGGCTGCATGCGGCCCACAATATAAACAAGTTTGACATTCCTGATTTAAAATTTGCTTTCGTCCCATTTATAGGTAGCTCTGCACCACTGCTAGCACTATTATTAACTATTTTAAGGTCAATCTTTGAAAATCCCATTCTGCCCACTTGCAAGTGTGTGTTTGCAGTGCACACTGGATCACATGCTGTGTGATTAAGAGGACAAAGTTACAAGCCAGAGAGCCATAACTTGTAAACAGGTTGAACATGTGCTGCGTGCTTACACACCAGTCAGTTAATTTCTACAGAAATGTTTATCTTCAGATACCTCAGAACATAGACAGTTATGACCTTGGAGACAAATTCACAGCACAAAACTGTGTAAATGTTGCAAGTAAACTACACGAATTCGGCATTTTGCACCTTTGACCTAATGCACGGCCTCTGAGCTTTAACACTCCAACCTTTTCCACTGAAAACTCCTGTTTGGGAGTTGGTATTTGTACTCTATGGAAGTTTGAAATCACAGATGTTCAAGAACATCCAAGCGAAAATCTTGAAGGGAAAATTGGACACATTTAAAAAGGCCTATTATTTAATTTTCTGCACATTCTGCACATTAGACTCTACTTTTGCGCAATGGTGTAAATAGAACAAAAAAACAAAACCACAACTGCCACCAGCTGAGCGGTGTGTGTAGAGCTATGGTACCTTGGGGTGTAGCTGGCAGCATAGCGGGCTTGCTGCCTGGAGCTGCTGTAGACAGAGAAAGTCCTTTTGCTGGAGTCGCTGCTGTGCGCTTTCCTCACGCCCTCTTCATACAAGAGACCAACCTATCGTGCAGAAGGTTCATAAACCAGCCCGTTCATGTGGGATCATGAGTGCGTGAGGACAGTGGAACAGTTTCAGAAAATCTCACCTGCACATCAATGGATGTGGTGTCCTCTACCACTCTCTTCATGACAGCGCGGACATTTCTTGGCTCAATGGTGTTAACCCAGTCTCTGGTTTCAACGCTCTTTCTTAACATTTGGGAGATAATCAGACCCTGAACCTGAAGCAAAACAAAAATAGAGCAACTAAATAAAAAGCTTGTTTTGCTTTTGTGACTTTTAAAGGTTGTTGATAAAAAGCCTACCTTGACATAATGGTTGAGTAGTTTCTGTGCTGCCTCCCTGGCTTCTGCACATAAAGTTGTAACAGGTGTTACGGGACTGTGGTGCTGAGAGAGAGAGAGAGCAAAAAGCACATTCTTGTCATTACCTTTGGCAGGGTGACTGGCTGATTAGAGAGATCAAAAACATAATGACAGCTAGCTCTCCTTATTTTGTGATACCTGTACAAGGAACTGTTCATCTGTGAGAGTAAGTATGTAAGAGATGGTAGACGTTTCGTAGTCCAAGCAAAGACGAGACAGCAGCAACAGAAGGGCTGGCGGAGTTGAACCTCCTTTGTCTCCGGCGGTCTCACAAAACTGCCGAGAAGACTGGCACACAAACTTGATAAAGCTCACCACCAGGCTCTCACGTACACCCTGGCTGCAGAATTCACCCTACAAGGGGGGGGGAAACACACAAACCGGTATCACTCGCACAATGCAGAGACAACACGCAGGGTTAAAGTAACACACAATGTCACACATTAATCTAAACTCATATGAAAACTATAAAAGGTAGTTTGGGAGCTAAAAAACCCCAGAAAATGTTCACCTTGAAGTACGGCTTGTTGGAGAATGTGATGTCCTTAGCTGTAAAGAGATGCACTGACGCCAACACCGACTTAATCTGATTGAGAATTGAGGCTGACAGGGAGGAGAGCAGCTCTGGTAGGCTAGTTGGAGCGTCTCTGCCAGAGGCTGGCCCAGCCACAGAAGTGCCAGGCACAGAGAGACGAGGAGTTGCCAGAGCCTGCCTCACGTCTGTCAAGCTGTCCATGTAGAAGCTCTGCAGAGCGAAGAGGTACTGCTTGACTCGCTCCGTCGCCGCCCGTATCACAATCTCCGTACCCTTGTTTGGCACAGCTGAGCCAGGCAGAAGTTTGGCCACAGCCTGGAGTCTGCGGTGGAAGCGGTCCAGCGCACGTACAAGTAGGGAGTTATCCCCAACCCCTTTCTCCTCTTGTATCCTCCGCTCCACGAGCATGAAATATCGAGCAGCCAGATCATCCACAAAGGCATGCAGCTTGCCATTTGCCATCTGAGGAATATTTTTGGATGCCAGCTCGCCCTTTTGAGCATGGTTGATAAACAGTTCTTGATAGGAAGTGATTACCAAACATAAGCTGCTCACAAACTCATTGCAGCCTCTGTCGATGAATTCCAGGATGTCAGTATTTGATGCGGGGGAAGACAGAGAGCTGATTTTGGGAGAGCCGTCGGTCGGCGATCCGGCGGCTGTTGCAGACGACAACTCGTGCGCGGAAGCGTCTTTTTTGGCTGAGGTGGACGGGTACGGCCTTATCTCTGCTTCCAGGCCCTGAAGATCTGACTCAAGGCGAGACCGCGCGTGGCTCAGGAATTTATCACAGAGCTCTTCTGCTGGCTCATCCAACTGCAACAGAAGCTCCACACACTCTGATAAATCTTTGGCACTTGACCCACCATCCCTATGATCACAAGAAGAAAAGACAGAAGCAGAAACGTAATGAAACGTGTGATTTTTTTTCCTGAAGTTTTGTCAGTTTTGGCTCACTCATCGGCCTCTTATAAAGGGAAAAGTTTTTCAGTAATGTTCCCTCAAGTTGGCATCTAAAACTACACTAAAAACTAAAACTAGGTGTGAAAGCACATTTTAGTCAATTTAAATAAAACTAGACTATTTAAACTAGACTTTGGAAGAAAAAAAAACTTACTGAAACAGTATAAAACAAAACTACCCAAAATAAAATAGAATAAAATCAAAACAAAACAAAAATAGTATATATATGTATGAAATTTGTCAATACAACCTCTCTGATGAGGTTTATGTCCATTTGTTTACAGTCTGTGAGTCAACTCAATTGCTGTTTTTTATTTTAATGCAGTTGTGTCAAACATGCTGTTTGTGCTAATTAAAAGTCTAAGACTAACACTGAAACAAACATATATAAAATGAAAAGTGATAAAAACTGAAATGTGCAAACCAACAGTGGAAAATAACTTAAACTAAATGGAATTACTATAATAATAAATAATAGTATTGATGTTACAGTATATTTTTGTTATATATTGTAATAACTAGTCATTATCACCTGAACTTCTGTCGAAGCTCCTGTGCCAGCTTGTCCATGATGGCGTGACAGTCATCCTGAATTCCCTTGAAGGAGGGCAGGTGGCTGTACTGCTGCAGTACACAGCGGGCACGGCGGTGGGTGTTCACTGCCTGAGCGTAGGCCTGCAGCTCCAAACATTTATTCAACCTTGCGGGGAGCTCAAACAGAAACTGCAGCTTCCTCAACAGAGTGTGAACACCTGGAGTGAAACATGGTAAGAACCAAAAAAATAAATAAATAAAATATGAATCAAACTATTAAAAAATTTCACCCAAAAAAACAGCCAGGTTAGGTCTCACCAGAGAGTTTGGTTATCTGCGCGTGCTGGTCTTGAAGAGTGCCGCTGATCCGAGCGCTGAACTCTGTGATCGCAGCCATGTTAGCAGACAGACAATCCATTTCATCTTCCATCTTCTTGAAGTCATTCTTCATCTTTCTTATGGTGTCTGGCAGAAGGAAAGAAAGAAAGAAGGACATTTCAGCTATCCAGGTTATGTCAGCTTACGTTACGGCAGCAGTATGTGTGTTTGTGATGTTCCCTTCACCTGTAGCAGATATAAACTTGTTGTAGTTTTCATACACCAGGGTCTGCATGTCGCTGTCCAAAGAGCGGATCTGCCTGACCATACAGGTCTCCTGGTCCATCAGCTCCGTGAGAGAGCACTCCCTCCTGAGCTGGATTGGGATATTTAAAATAAAAAAGTTACTGTACATATGCTTAGCGGTCATTTGTGTCTTCTAGATATAGTGTGATATAGTATTAGCACTGGTTCATTCCTCACTGTTTGGCAAAGACAGAAGCAGTTTTGTGTTTTAAAATTCACAGCCATCTACATCTTTACCTGTAGTGACATTACAACTGGGACAAATGAAGTCAGTACTCTGGTGTTTTCTTCAGTTTATGTAACATTACAGCAATCTGCACTGTGTATAGTATTCTCGAGTTCAGCATTTCATTTTCTATTATCTGGCATCAAGTTTACGCTAAAATTCTGAAGCAGTCCAGCTTTGTGAGCCACTGAGCGGATTACAATGACAGCAGCAGTTTCGCACCTTGTTGAGATAGAGCTCCGGGTCAAAATGAGGCCCATTAATGTCGCAGGGATCCAGGGACTCCGGCTGCTCCGGGGCCTTTCCTTCCTCATTCAGCCCGTAGTAGAGCTTCAACATGCCGTGCACCCTCCGCCTCCTCCCCGGGTCCTCAGCCACCGGCACCGAGCCCTCGTCCATAATGAACGGCGGCCAGCTGTGAAACGTTTAAAGTAAAATGACGATAAACAAAGGCAACGACAGACCAGCTGACAGGAGAAAAACGACAGCCGCTAGCTGGGAAACGGCAGCACACAGCTCCTGTGTGACCGCTGCGTGTTAAGCTTCGCTGCTAACTGGAAACAACAAACTTATTCAGGATAAATATTCAGAAAATGTCATATTTTCTCTGAGACAGAAGCAGCTAGGTGGAAGCGCTGTTGTTTCCGGGTTTCTAGCCTATCCGGTGTTACGTCGTCCAGCAGTGCACGTACTCTAAGCAGCCAATTAGAGCAGTTTCTCTTTGTTGAGCTTTTTATTCGCTACAGGCTTCAAAATTTATGTATTTTATGTAAGAATGTATGACAGAGACAAAGCTGATAATTGTTCAGGTAAGTGTTCTAGTTATGCGCACAACTGTGCATGTCCTAATGGCCACGTAACGCCATATTAAAGTGCTTAGATTGAAGGAATCTTTAATTTTTTTGGTTGTAGGGAAAAATTAAACGATGACACCAAAATTGAATAAATGTATATGATAAAATTAACATACAGTCTTGATTGTACTGTAAATGCTACAATGCTGAAGAGAAATCAAGAAAAACACGAAGAAAGGTTAATCCCTTGAGTCCTCAGAGGAAAAAACACTTTTATTATAAGATTCAAAATGTGACAAAAGTCTATACTGTATCAAGAACATAAAAATCATAGAGGAATAATAATCTGGGATATAGTTCAGATACTTGAAAATCATTTGCAAAAACAGAAAATCAGAGGTTTTAGGTGCATGTTAAATCATTTCCACAGGAGCACTCACCAAGCTTTCTACATATATATATATCAACTCTTACCAGACCTGCCATATATTAAAACATAAACATTTAACAATGGAGTTATTTCCCCAAACAATCTGAAATGGATCTAGTTAAGATGGCACCTCAGTTAAGAAGTTGTTGGCTCGACTCTAACATTAATCTACAACTGCAAGTGTTTAAGTAAAAAAACTACCACAGAAATACTGATGAGAAGTTTGCATGAAGTTATGTTATTAAATCATATGCAGAATAACATGTTGGTTAAAATATGGCTTTAGTACACTTAGGCAGCAGGTAGCAGACTGAGGAAGGAATATTTGATGACGGGTATTTTCAGAAAAACAGGGCCACGTTGCATCATCCCATAATTTTAATGAAGGCTGAGCTGACAACCGAGAGGAATTACAGTACACCGTTCAACATCCGCCATCCAGTTACTCAAATATACTCACATCAGATAACATAAAGGAAATACATCATTTTAAACTATAGCAATACCACAACTGTCCATTTTCTGGTTTCAGTACACCAAAACAGTAATTTAGACGGCAACTTAGTAGGAGCAAAAAAGGCACTTTAAGCTTCTGTTAAGTGTTTGAGACCTATTTCTTCATTCACATATACAAACACTGGCAAGTACATGAAAACAAACCAAAAAAAAAAAAAGTAAAAATGCTCTCTCATAAAAGCTAACAAACAATACTAAACAAATCTCCTGCTGTTTAGAAGCAGTGTATTAGTATTAACAAGTGCAGCATCACATGATGTGTAGACTGTCGGAATGCCTATTCTACAACGTGACATGCATAGTGTTTGTTCGGGACAACATACTGAGCTGCTGGCGTCAGTATACAGACAGCAGCTGATATACAAGTCGAAGCATAGAAAAGTAAGAACATTCTGCCGTTTGCATGCTGAGGAGAGTCGGGAAGAATAGACCGCATGTGCCGCCACATCTCCAACGAGGACACGTGTTCAAGTGGAAGGCGCTATTATAGTGATGTGGAGACTGAAACTGCCTCCGTTAGCATTAGGGTGGGGTTCAGAGTGACACCCGGGGGACTCTGCCAAGTGCTGGAGGCTAAAATCTGTCTCTGCAGTGTTAAGGTAGGCTGCACTTGGCTGCAGCATGTCAGATAGGCTTGCTTTGGTGGAAAGACTTAAGATTTTCAACAGTGTGGCCACAACTTGGTCCTTGTTTTGTGTTCGGAGCACACAGTCACTCTCTAGTGACAACCGGGTCAACAGATTGGTTAGCTTTTGGAGATAAAGTTAAGCAGAAATTGTTTTAATGCTATATAATCTAGTAATAAACTTCTTCGCATTGACAGATGAATTGTCGTAAAGCTGAAAGCAAGGCCTGTTTTCCCCAATGATGTCAACAGCGACCATGTTTGCAGAAAACAACACTGTTAGTTTCTTTAGTGTCTACACTTTCAATTTACCTTCTGTCTTGTCAGAAGTTGCACAAGAACAGTATTGCATCAGTTTTCTTGCTCATCAGGTCCAACAGTCGGGTTAGACTGTGTGCCGAGAGATCGCTTGTACTAATCGTCCATCCTTTGAAATTTAACATTTAAATACAAGCATGGTGTGGCAGTGATGGATGATCTTTAGATGAATATATTTTTTTAATTTTTTTTACAAACTTCCTACACAGGTTCTACAGTTTTATAGCTCTAATTCGATTCTTTTATTAGTGCAAGTCCATTTAAACACTTGATACTGTGACCACAGAGTTGCAGGTTCTTTAACAAGAAGCTTTAAAACTCACATTTTTTTAAAGCAGGTCAGTCGTGCCACCTGCGCTCTCTTTCAAACTAGCTGCAGATATCGCTTAATATTGACTTTGTCAAAAACTCCTGTACTTACAAAAGTCCTCCACAACACAGCCAATGTGCTCCCATAAGGATTGTTTATGGTCAGGATAGCCGGACACGACACGTTTCTACTTTTTCTGAATTGGCTTCACCCTTTCTAGAGATCAAGGCACTGGCAGTTTGAAAAAAGCAGAATAGCGGAAATGCACCCTTAGATAGTCCCCTGAAAAATGTTTGTCATGCTAACTGTTGACGTTTGTGGTATCGCTTAAAGTCTGAGGCGGAGTTACGAAAGATTTAAATATTCTTAATGCTCAATCCCAGATAAGATGAGAAGAGGTAATGCAGTGGTTATACTCATTTGAGGTGCAACATGTTTGAATAATAGCAGTAAATCCGCTTCCAGAGCGCTGCAGAAAGGTCAAAAACAGTTATTGGCTAGAGTCACTGTTTGAGGATTATTGTAAGGCTTGTCTCACACTTGTTCATCATATGATCTTTACAATAGGCTGTTTAAGGAACAGCCACTTCAGTTGAACCTTGGAAGCATAGCTGCTAGATCTTTTTCACATTACTGTACTCGCTTAATGTACACAACTTCAGAAGATAAATATTGTCACTCACACTTGGATCGCTGTCATTTGGTCCTTTACATGTTCATATATTAGCAGATAAATGTCTCAAGCTCAAAAGTAAGTCTCTCCTTTTTTTTGTTTTAAATCTCAGTGTAAAATGTTCAGATTTGGTCTCTGAGAGGATCGGGTCAGATCTGATTGGCGACTTTAACCCTGCTCCAGACTCTCTGTTTGCACTGCAGAGTAGGACACTGCAGACGCCTGTCGGGCGAAGAAAGACGCGGCTCTCTTGGGCTTCAAGCGTTTGATTTCTTTTCCTAAAAAAACACAAAAATGAACAAAGGCTGAAAAAAATCTCTGACACAGTGAAACGGCACAGAAGGAGCTAACTCCAGAAAGGATAATGCTGCTGTTAAACAAGTTTGGCCCTCACCATTGTCGACGTAGTTGATGGTGTTGAGCGATTGGACTCGGCTGCACACGACGCTGCCTTGCCTGTGCAGCATCCCGCGCCTTCCGCCACGCCCATTCTTGCTCCTTTCTTCCTCTCCGCCGGGCTGCTGTGACAAACTCACCTCGCCGTCCATCTCGGCTGCGGCTGCCCCCTCGGACGCAGACTTAAGCTCCACGCAGAACTCGATGAAGCCGCTCATTAGCTCCGCCTGGTTGGAGGGGGAAAAAAGAAAAGAAAAAAATCACAACTGAGTCTGCTGTAGTCTGCTGTTTAATGGCCTATTACAGAACCCAGACATCCTAAGACTTAGGACTGGGGATGCGACCAACAACTCATATCACGATAGAAGTCATTAGTTCTTCACAATATAGTGCATTTTCTGTAAATTCAGTGAATAGTTTATATAATCGCCACACGTAAAGTACAAATTCTTTTTTACACTTAAATTAATTAATAAAAAATGAACAGTACTCATTCATACGTGATTATTTTTGTCCTTTTACGTATAACATCTTCACACATGTTTGACTAGGAATGTAAACATAACATAATAAAGTATCAAATCTAAATCACATTTCAATATCAAATGGCTAAAGACCCAACACAAAATACTCAGAACATACATTAAATGCAAAAAGAATCAAAACACTAACAACTATATAAGGCCAATAAACACTTTAAACAAAATGAATATGGGCCTTATGCGGCATCATCCTTTGTGGCACATACTAGATGACCCTCACGCAGTCCCCATGACTCGAGAGCCTCCCTGAGGGCTCTGGCTAACATTTCCCCTGCATGGTCGTCAGGAAAACAGCACGTCTGCAAACACTGACTGCAGTGTGTCCGGTCTTGGATTAAGTGCACTGTGCATACATTTGATGTTGCAGTGTAGCGTGCTGCATTGTAGATTTCCTCCAATGTTATGGCCGGACACTCATAATGTAAATGAGGCAACTGGACTTGTGTTAAGTGTTTTTGGCTGGACATGTCAAGCGTTTTGATCAATTTAGAAAGCCCTGTTTCTCGAAATTCTAAGTTAGGACCGTGTCTTTATAGATATAAGTTGCAATAGCTGCCATTATCTCCTTCCATCTTTTTGAGTCTATTATATGGCACGGCAAGGGTAAAGGCTGTTCTAACACTTGACTCTGTTTTATTTTGAGCACATAACGGCTCTTTTTTTGCTTCTCATTCGCGAACCCTCTCCATACTCCTTCATGTGATTCTTGCGTAGGTGCTAGAACAGGTTTGTTGTGTTGGAGTCTGTGGTGGGGACTGGTTTGTGGTATAATTTTGCAAAGTACAGTTTTCTGGTACATGTCAGGCTTTTCACAACACAACTATGTACATGCTACAGAAGTAGCCCCTTGTTTAGGAACAAGCTCCTTGATTCATTTTGCAGTAAACAGTGTGTTTTGTGACAGCACTAAATAAATGACGGTATGATATGAAACAACAGGCATTTTAATTCCATCTTCTGATATATTTCGTCATATCCCACAGCCCTACTAACACTAGAGCCTGGTGATTATGGTGATAATGCTTAATTGCATCTACTATTAGGTAACAACATTTTGGTGCCACGTTCACTGAATGAGGATGATATACCTGAAGGACAAAAATAACTTGATCACCTACATCAATTGTTACACTCATCTAAACATAAATATGCACAGCTGCTTCATTCAATCCTGGAAATCTCACAAACAGCAGGTGCTCTTGAGAAGTGACTGCATCTTTTGTCCCAGTTGAAAACATCTCATTTGAACATGCATCAGAGGACTACAGCTGACAGCCGTAGGACATGCTTGAATAGAGCAAAGACAGTGGAAATATTCACACCATATTATTTTTTTAAATATCAAAAAAAGGTTTTAACAGCCGGCGTCAATAGTTGAGTACTGAGGATAGTGGATAGAGGCTTTCTCCAAATGGGGGTAGGCCTCTCCCTTAAAGATGGGGTGAGGAGTTCGGGGCTCAGAGTAGAGCTGCTACTCCACTGTATCAAAAGGAGCCAGCTGACAAGGATGCCTACTGGAAAGTGAGATTTCTGAGCATGCCCTACCAAGAAGATTCCCCAAGGCCTGGGAATGCCTCAGTGTTCCCCTTGGGTGAGCTGGAGGAGGTAGTGAGGGGAACACAAAGGAGGTCTGGACTTCTGTGCTCTGCCTGGCCCTGGATGAGCGGATGAAAGTGGACGGATGGAAAGAGTTTCTTGCCTGTTTTGAGTAGATCTTTAGCAACTTGTTGACAGGAGTGCCGTCTTCATCTCCGTCAAACTCGAGCCACAGGATGTGTGAATCCCCCTCCTCCTCAGGGTAGCTGTGGTCCCAAGAGAGCTCACTGAAGCGCAGGCCAAGCAGGACGTGCTGCAGGAAAACAGGAAGAGAAACACAGAGTGAGAAACACGGCATGTGCGGCTGCTGTTTTACGAAAGGTGTGAACCACTGCTCACCTTCTCTTTGACATCCATCACATAAACACCCTCCAGGCAGATCCCGATGTTGACAGCTTTACGTTTTCCCCTTTGCAGGATCCCCTGCGCTGGTTTGTCAATATCTCCAAAGAAGAAAGCGCACCTGTTTTTACATTTAAAGTTAATCATTTGCCTTCTGTGGAAAAATAAAATGCATAAATGTGTCATTATGCTAATTCATACCCATAATAAGGCAGCGTGTGACACGTGTTGAGGTACTGGTGTAGGAGCTGCGTGGGCTCGGGAGAGCTTCCAGCAGATGTGCTGATCTTACTGTACTCCTTAAAAAGGTTCTGCTCCAGCCCAACCTGACGGCTTGACTTCCCTCGCAAAGTAGAGAACAAGCCTCCGCTCCCCATGGTGACATGTGCAGGCAGATAAGAAGACAGCTTCTTCTCCCTGTGGGAAACAGAGGACAGAGGTTTGCATCAGATCTGTGAAGTATTTCCTCTCGTCTTCTCTTCTTTCCTAATTTACCCAACTGTCAATCTTTCTTCCTTTCATGTTTGTCTCATTTAAATGTTCTTCGCAGCGCGTCTTACTGCAACCTTTTGTGAAACCAAAGGACAAAATCCACTCATCTCCCAATTAAGTTGTTTAGAATGTAGCTCAAGTTTTTGACCTTTCCTCCTTAAATGCTCCCACTCACATTCTTAGATAAACACGCTCCTTAAGTGCCAGAAAACTACTTCTCTTACAGAATCTATTTCATATAATTATGTAGAAATCGTCTGATGAGAGCATCTATATTTAAAATAACCCATAAACACGCTTCAAAGAACTGCCAAGCTTTGTCTCGCCATCGGCCATCATAGGAATCTATTTTGCTCCACTTTGGACAGTTAACGTGAACGTTTTATGTAGAGGACAAAGCAAGTATCTCGTCTCATTTCTAAACTGGTTGAGGTGCAGCATTATTGTTTATCTTCATGCAGTGAGAACATCAGATTATCTTTCGTAGTATAATACTTATGGATCAGTCAGTAAATTGCTTTGAAACAGCAGCAGGAAGTTCAGACAGCAGATAAAACACAGAGTCAGCTTTTGCAACACCATAAGCAAAACTTCCTTAAAAAGTCTATAAATATGCATGTTTTTGTGTAGTTGTGGGTTCCTGTAAGATGCTTCTAAGAGTAACAGAGGTTACACTAATAATAATAATACACTTAATGCTGTATTGTATATACAGTGTCAATTTTTAGCACTTCGCTTGCAGTGGCTCTTAGACAACCTGATGGAGAAGAAACCCATGATGAATGTTGTCATTAGAAATGCCTTATCCCACCTGCACACCAACAAGTACTTAGAAAAACACACTGCAGTGTCCAGGCAACTGTTAATATAAAAAACGTCTTCTGAAACAAAAGAAGGACTACTGACCATTTTCACAATATCTGTGTACCTGTTACAGGACTGCATCGCATTGTCACAGACTGTAGTGAAGCACTAAAGGCTACTCAGTCTATCAGATCCCTAATTTAGGAATATGCAGGCTGTGGGAAATGGTTTGGGTGGTGCTTTTTACACTGTTTATTTTTTCTACTACATTAGGCTGTGCTGTAGAAAAGCATCCTCTCCAAGTTTGAAAGATTTATGAAAGGCAGAACCACAGATAAAAATATAAATAAATGGAAGAGAGATACTGTTTCATTTTGCATAAACTGCAAAGTCTGTGTGAACGTGTATGAGCACATTCTCTAAGTGCTAGAGTACACAAACACAGAGTAGAATACTGGAAAAAACGTAGTCAGATTAAGCAAGGATTACTTTTCTGGCTCACTTTCACAGATATGTATTAACTTCACTGACTCTGCAGTTTCCTTCTCTTCTATCTATGCTTTAAGAAATGCTTTTTAAGAAAAATGAATCCCACTAAATTACCAAGGCCTTAAGCAAAAAATTATTTTAAATATTTTAGGTGGAGGGTACAGAATGTGAATATGCCAGTGACTGAATGTGGCCAGACCACTAACGAAACATCAGTGGGGTCTGGGGACCAATTTCCTCCTTTTCTATTATGTAAAGAGGAAGATATAAGTGAAGTAGAAAGAAGCAATTGATTTCAAATTGTCATTGTCCTGTAGATAAATGACTGAAACTGACAAAATCTAACCATTCCTTAAGCTTGTAGCTCACAACTTACTTCCAATTGAACCCCCCCCCCCCCCAAAAAAAAAAAAAAAAAAAAAAAACAAAAAAAACAAACCAAACAAAAAGTCTTCCAAGTAGGTCTGGAAATTAAACATTTTCAGTCAGACCCTGAAAATCAACCATGTGGTTGATTATACAGTTTTGCT
>VUQG01024102.1:9459-19472 GCA_015106755.1 Etia nguti | reverse complement strand
GGGGGGGGGGGGAATAGTAACTGAACTTGTTACAAGCAAGGTATGCAGAAGAGCATCTCTGACAGCACAACACATTTAAGCAATGGGCTACAGCAGCAGAAGACCACTTCAGGTACCACTCCTGTCAGCTAAGAACAGGAAATTGAGGCTACAATTTGCATGGCCTCTGCAAAATTGAACACCAGAATACTAGAAAAATGTTGGTCATGTGAGTCTCGTTTTCTGCCTTGTATCAACGATTTACCTTGTTGTTTTTGGAGTGTAATGATGTGGGGATATTTTCTTGGCACACTTTGAGTACCAACTGAGCATGTTTTAAACCCCAAAGACTACATGCTCCTGACCATGTTCATCCCTTTATAATCACAGTGTGCCCATCTTTTGATTGCTGTGGCCTTGTACAGGACAACACACCATGTCACAAAGCTTAGATAATCTCAAACTGGTTGCTTGAACGTGACAATCTTCACTGTGCTCAAACAGTTTCCACAGCCACCAGATCTTATTCTAGCACCTCTGGGAGTGATGGAACACCAAAGTTCAAATTATGGATGTGCAGCCAACAAATCTTCAATAACTGTGTGATGCTATGATGTCAATATGGATCAAGCTCTTTTAGGAATGTTTCCAGCACCATGTTGAAACTATACCATGAATAATTAAGGTAGTTCTTAAAAGCAAAAGGGGGTCCAACCCAGTATTAGCAAGGTGTATCTAATAAAATGTCCAGAGAGCTTGTGTTCACAGCCATAAACACAATTACATGTATTTGTAAAATATTTAACCAATGTTTTTCTCCTCTAATAAGTCTGACTGTGCTTCTTCAATCCCTACTATTTTAAATATATAGACAATAATGCCGACAGTACAGTCCTGAAATGAAAGTTAACATTTTTGACATCACAACATGCGTTGATGAGGCTTAGAAGGTTTAACTTTGAAAACACAACAAAGTCTGGCGTTCAGTCACATAGAGGTCTCTGATGATGGGATGAAACCTTTGCTGTAATTTACATAATAAGATAATATTTTCTTTGCATTTTTCAATCATTCCAAGTATTTCAGTGTTATGATAAAACTGATCATAAAAAGCTATGGTGACAGCCTTAGGTAGCAGTAGGGATTAGGGTAATTAAGACTGACGGAGCCTAATTTATGAAATGATGGGTCAGGATCCAAAGTGGGTCACAGGTGTATTGATTGCCGATTAGCACCAAGATTTCATTTATCCTCTAAGACTTTTTCCTTTTGCATTTTCCATGAAAATCTAGTGTCTACAGTTAAAACCCAACACAGATGGCATTTGTTGAGTGTACTCAGGAATATTCACACCAGTTATTATAGTGTATAATCAGATTCTTCATGCAAATAAGTGTATCATCCCTGATATTTAATGCACAATTTGATGTGAGATTAGAAATATTAGCACTTATTAGCGGTGTATTTGACTTTATTTGTAATAGTTATCGTTGCAGACGACAATGATTTTGATGACTTTCTTCCCATTACACACAGTTACAATAACTATGCATACTGTTAATACTACACTGCGTGCAAATAATAATTACCCAGTAGTAATTTTCAGGCTTCCTACATGATAAAAATGGGTAAATTCAAAAGTATAAGACTCTAGGAGGTCAAATGTTAAGTACCTCTGCCCTCCTGCGGAGCTCCGTCTTGAGGATGCACCCCAGGGTGAAGGTCGTGGCCCCAGCAACTGTGGCACACCAAGACAGGAGCCACAGTCCCTGGGCTAGCTTCACCCTTTTCTGAAAGGGGAACTTCATCTTCATTACCACCATGGTTGCAGCGGGGGAATCTTACCAGGTCTTACCGGGGGAGTAGGGGAAGGAGAGCGACGAGGCTGCGAGGGACGATGCTGTGCTCTGGCTGTGAGAGAGGAGAAGAGATGAGAGGGAGGACTCCAAAGGCTTAAAGATGAAGACGGCAGAACTGAAACACACCTGTATAAACAGTGTGAGGACAGTTCAGACACAAAGACAATAGTTTTGTGAGAAACAAACAACCAAACTAAGAAGTAGAGAGGTTAGCAGAAAGTCCCTGGAAACTTCTGAGTTTTAGAGCTTTACATCACAAGTGGTGCATCTTCAATTAAACTGATGTCAGTGGGTCAAATTTCACCTTATTTTTTTTCCTAAAAGAGCCTGAAAAAAAGTCCAGTTATCTCCAGCAACCACTGTGTACCGTCCAGTGTGCCACACAGTGGATTTGGCACACTGGATTTGGTAAACCTGGATGCAGGGAGGCGTCTTACCACTAATACCTACCTATCCTATTAAACTTGTTTGTGGATCCAGGCCATTGTCTGCTCAGCATCCGTCACTTATACAGAGGGACACGGATGACAAGCCAAATTGAACTTGACAGGGAGGTATTATTAATACACAAGTCATTATCTGTGTAACGCAGATACTTATCACGCATCTACTGGAAAAAATTACAAGGTACAAGAAAATGACATGAGATTCTTTTAAAAATATTTAGACAAATAGGTCTAAATATTTATTTCCATTTTCAATTTGCCGCTATGTAGAGCTCTACAGGTTGAGAAACAGTCCAAGTCCTGTATGTGACCCAGAGTCACTGGCCCTCAAATCTATGTAGTAATATATGAGGGGAAGAGCAGCCAACTCTCATTACTGCCTGACGAATACTCTGAATCCTAGTAGCATGGTCCCAAGGTGGGAAACATTCTCACCTCCTCCTCCATACTGGTACCAATTTTCCATTAATATTTCTGGTCAATATGATCTATTTCATTTGCCCTGACCTTTGCAGAACTCCTCTTAACTAAGCAAACAAATCTACATTGAATCTTCATCATTAATATCTGCCTCCACCTTCTTAATCAGTTAGAAAATGTATAAAGTGAAATGTTGATTTATTACAGTTTACAAAAGGCATCTGACAATGTATCACTACTATTGTACTAATTTTGGTATCAATCCAATACCAAGTAAATACAGTGTACGTATTGCCAATACCAATACTGATAAATCACTGTGATTTTTGCTTTCCGCAATTATTAGTCAGTGCAACAAAACACACATTTCAGCTTTTCATGTATTTTGAAAGTGGAATTCCTGACGACCTGGAATGTAAACATGCTTTTCTTTAATGCACTTTGGATAAACTTATGTTGTTTAAAACATAATATAGGCCATAAATAAAATAGATGTGACAGCAACACTATAAGTTTCAGACATTTTTCATGTTTAAGGTATATCTATAGATATTTTTCATTTCCAAAAAATAATTTATTTAACACAGTTCAGTGGACTACATCACTTAGACAATAGAAACAAAGTATCCATGCTGTCATTGATCCGATACCAATACCAGCACTGGTATTGATACTATCGATGTTTGGATCAGTTTGCCCACCTCTAATTATGAAGTATATGAATTTCATAAATTTTTACTTTTTTCTTTTTTTAAACTTTAATAATTTAATTTAAAATAATTTTAATTCCCGGTGTCTCCTTCCTCATACTAGCTGCTGCTCTTTCTGCACAAAAGTGGGAGAGCTGTAACTTCCTGAGTTTGCCAAACAGTATGTGCAAACTTCTCAAGCAGAGCTCCTACAGTGTGAACGTATATGCTCAGTATCATTTGTAACTGTGTCAATAAGCAAACTGAGACAGATGTGACCCTGCATAAACTCTAGTCCAGTTTGAGCTTTTCATGAAGAAGGCGTGTTCCTGTTATTTTACCTCTATTACTGAGAGCAGGTAGAGTAGAGAAACTCAATGGTTATTACTGTGGCTGTCGGCGGAAGGAAAATGTTCACCAATATTTGGAGGAATTGTGTCTTAGAAAGCCATGTAGTGTTAGATCCACCAGCTGGACAGCTGAAACTGTGTCTCACTGGTTTTTGTTTTGTTTTGTTTTGTTTTCATTTGAGTTAGATGTGACATGGACAGAGACACGACTGCAAAATCTGTTCATTTGCAAACTTTATTTATTTTGGCAGGTTATTGTTATATGAGGAAAACAGCAAACATAAGATAATTTTCACATTTTAAAAGCTATAGCAATACTGTATTTATAAGTATAAATATATTATTAGTAACATGTAAGGTAAGCCTATCGTAATTACATTTTACTACAAACTGAAAGGAAATCAGGTCCAATATGATCTTTTCAACTGTTTTTATATTGTGCTTGATGTTGTTTATAGTATTCAAGAGTATCTAACTGTAGCTAGCTATGTAAAGAAGTATAACTTATATGATGACTTTTTAAAATTCTGCAGTGATGAAAAAAAAGAAAAGGAACTGCACTGATCAGCCACAACATTAAAACCACCTGCCTAACACTGTGTATGTCATCCTTTGGCCACAAAACCACATTTGACCTGTCAGAGTATGAACTGTGGCTATTTTGTTTTTCCATCCAGCAGTGGATCCTTTGGATCCCGTGGGCTGAGTGGTGGAGCCTTGGAGGCTCAACTGTCAGTGGTTTTGGCTTACCAGTCTATTTGTATCTATGCAACAAAAATACACATTTACATTTTACAATGAATTAATCAGTTTATCTAAGCTGTACAGGATTTTCCAAGGTGCACATTTATATATATAGTATTCATCGACCAACAATCACTTTCAGCAAATGCCAGCCATAAAAATTTAAAGCTAGAGTTAGAAACTCATCACTTTTATGGATAACCCAATGAGCCAGTAGGAAAGTGACAGCATCAGTTTATCAAAGTAAATCCATAAAATCTGCTTTTTAAATTCAGAAATTAAATTACATCAAACATGAAATTAGTGTGGCTGAATCCATAAACCACAAAATGAGCTTATTCATTAAACTTTCTACCATAACTACATTAAATTAGGATTTTAGTGCAGTCATGTTAAGATCACAGCTTTGTTCGCTCTCCTTTTAGCACCTCATCTGGAATCCCTCCTATCCAGCCATGTAGTTCAGCCCTGTCCTGCTCTCTTCCCTCTGTAGTGTATGAATCACATATGAAGTGGTTTAGCATCCGCTCAGCTGACTGCAGGCTGGCCAAGCTGCTATCTGCCTCTGACATACTGCTATCTATTGGCCTCCCAATAACTTTATCCCTGTGGTTGCTTGTGTTCCAATGATGAATGATTTCATTATCTAAATCCTCAGTAGCTTCATTCCCTCGATGGCGGAGGTCCATCATGGCCTCTGTGCCTCTCAGCTCTTTTTGCATGTGATGGCATGCCAGAGGAATTTCCTCCAGGCTTGCTGACCTGATAAGAATGGCAGATCCGTGGTTTGGACTAGAGGACCTGTAACTTCCCTCACCTGTAATGCCATCAGACAGATTCTTCATGCCAGAAGGGCGAGAACTAGTTTGTGGTGCAGGTAAATTGTCACTGTGGGAGGTGAACTGAAGATGAGGTATGTGCAGTGGGCGTGGAGAGTGTTGTCTGGGAATTTCCTCACTTCCTGACTCGCTGTCTCTGTCCAGGTCTGCCTCCCGGTGTCTCCAGGTCTGACCCCTGTTTGATCCTGTCAGTATAAGCCGTGGGGTCTCTTCTCCCATTTCAGACCAGTCAGATTCCTCCTCCTCTGGGACTGACCCTAGAGGTTGCTCCGGCCCAGCAGCTTTAACTTTTCCATAATTATCATTGTCCATAAACTGAACTGGAGGGGGAGCAATCGGGAGAACCACCTGATTAATGGTATCATCTGACTGAAAATGATGGTTGTTTTTGTGTATCGCAGAAGTTACCTGAAATAAGAAGAGGTTAGAAAGTGATCAGTTCCCTGAAATTTGGAAATAATAAATAATAAATATGATTGAAAGGAAAACAAAGGTTTTGGATGAGCAAAATTATACTAATGCCAAGTGCTACATTGTCCTCTAAATTATTTAAAACATAGGAAAAACACATTTATATTTCATACCATATGAAAAGATTGATATAGCCCGCATGTCATTACCCACTGGTTTGTGGACTCTGAAACCTCAAATTTGACATTTTGGTCAGTATCATCTTGACAGACATCAGAAATCACAAGGGATAAACAGATCCGACGGAGAAACCAAGGACACTCTACATACATTTGTAACTTGTGAATCACAAGCTAGAAACACCATAAATCATGTGGCTTTTCATTATTTAACAAATTAAACTAGAACATCAAATTATTATTGAGGTATTGAATCCAGGGAAAATTTAGGTATTTTTCCATAAACTTCTAAATAAGCCATTCCTGATGTCAAGAGTGCTGCGGGCCTGCTTAAATACCAAAAACTCCGAATCTTAAATCTCACCCTAATCAAAATACAAGAAAGAGTGATGCATTTCCTTGAAAACTGTATTCAAAAAACATAAACTACACAGGCTGTTGGTTATAAATTGCTAATGCTTCCCAGACACAAGTGTTTAGGCCAATGTGTAACCCACTTGCCTCTGGGATACAAACTTCAATACAAGAGCGGTACATTTAGGTCAGAGTAATGATTAATATCAAAAACTAACCACCTCCTGTTACCAGTTTAAACTTATATAATTAAATACATTTATATAAATATGTAACTGTACATGACTAGAGAGTAATTTCAAAATGAATTTCAGTTATTACTGCTGGCCACCTGCAGTAACTAGAGGTACCTTTCACACTGGGAATCACTAATCTAAACAATCAGACTTTTTTTTTTCTGCAACCTGAGCAGCCACTACCTTGATATTTGCAAAGAATACCGGAATTAAATGTATAATATTTTCCAGACCTAGAAATGAAAGAATGCAAAAGAGCTTACAGTGAACACTTCGCCAGAGTTGGCAAATTTCGCATTACCAAGCTGCTGTGTCAGCTCTGAAATACGACGGTTCAACCTTTGACGTTCTTCTTCCATACTTTGAGTCTGAAACAGAAGGAAAATGGGGGAACAAGATGTAATAGCTCACATATATGTTTGTAGTAATGGATGTCTTACAACAGATGTACAGCGACGCTTGCTTTCTCACCACTGAGTGAAGCTTTTGCTCTAGAACATTATTAGTCTGCTGTGTGGAGGAGCAGTTATCATGTAGTCTGAAATAAGGCAGAGACAAAGTTACTCAGCAAACATTATAACTGTTATCACTATTTGCAGTTAGTCTCTGGAAATGCCATTCTGCACCTCTTAAACCTCTCTGTGAGGTTGCTGAGCTCTGTGCGTGTCTTCTGAAGTTCTGCATCCAACAGCTTTTGGCTACTCATGAATTCCTCTCCTAAACACTCCATCCTCACAGCTGTCTTCAGCAAACTGTGGTGCAGACCTTCATTTTGCTCCTGTATTATCCTATAATACAGACATACAAGAAGCAAGTGTTCTCAAGCTTTGATGCATTTATTTTTAAATCGTTGTTTTTCTTTTTAAATGAACAGTTGTATATTTTCTATGTTATTCACATCCAAATACCCAAAAGAATAACGTTGCACTTACATGATTCTACCCAGCTCCTGTTTCTTCTCCTGTATTGAAGAAAAAAATACACAAGTTTAATGAGAAAAAACAGCATTCAACAGGTATTCTATTAGGTGTAAAGTGAAAAATGAAATGAAATGAAAGATGAACACAGAATATTAGTCTAGGATGTCAAATTGATTGCTATTAGTTTGTAACTAATCTATTGTTCTGTAACACATGAACGTCATTTGCAGATCTATTGTCTACCATGACGTGCAAGCTGTTGCCCAAATCAATATGAATGGAAATTAGTTCAACATCATTACATAAACTGTTAATGAAACACATAAAACACAGGCAGTCATGTGATCCCGGTAGTTACTTATATGTATGAACATCATAATAGAAGTCGTTTTCAGTGAGTATAATAATATCATACTTGATGTAATGATGGGCCAATAAAACTTGTTAGTTCCTCTTCGTGACTGCTGGGGTTGCTTGTTGTTGTCCCGGAAGACTCGGGTTTAATGGAAAGAGACTCTGTCTTCCTGTGTGCCGGTGGACTGCCAGCAGAATGCCCCTTCAAATGAGTGTGGTGGCCATCATGGTCAAGATCATTGTTTCTTGAGTGGTGCTGGTTGGGATGTGATTCATGGTGGTGGTAATCTGGTCTGTAGTGGTCTCCATGTTGTACGCAGTGGCCTGGATTGTGTTGGTCTCCATGATGCTGATGGTGATGAGATTCCCTATGTTGATCTTCATGGTGATGATGGCCTGAACTATGATGGTCATCATGATGATGATGATCTACACTGTGGTGGTCATGTTGATGGTGAATGTTCGAACCATGATAGTCACGGTGACGATAGTGATGGTCTGGACCATGATGATGATGATGGTCTGAAAGATGGTGGTCTCTAATATGGTGATGATGGTCTTGACTATGGTGGTCTCCATGATGATGGGAATGCCCCAGATTGTGGTGGTCTCCATGATGTTGATGCACTGGACTGTGGTGGTCCCCATGATGATGGTGGTGTTCTGGGCTATGGTGGTCCCCATGGTGATGGTGATGATCTGGACTATGGTGGCTCCCATGGTGATGGTGATGGCCTTGACTATGGTGCTCTCCATGATGATGGTGATGGTCTGGACTGTGATGGTCTCTATGATGATGGCGATGGTCTGGATTTTGGTGGTCTCCACGATGATGGTGATGGTCTAGACTGTGGTGGTCTCCACCATGATGGTGATGGTCTGGACTGTGGTGGTCTCCACCATGATGGTGATGGTCTGGACTATGGTTGTCTCCATGGTGATGGTGGTGACTTTGGCTATGGTGTTCTTGGTGATGATGGTGATGGTCTGGACTATGGTGGTCTTTGTGATGATGGTGATTGTCTGGACTATCATGGTCTCCTTGGTGATGACCTTGGCTATTGTGGTCTCCGTGATGATGGTGATGGTGATGAACATGACCATAGTGCTTGCCATGGTGGTGATGGTGTGCATTACTAAGATGATGGGATGGGCTATAGGGTTCTCTATGTCGATGCTGCCCATGGTGATGGTGATGGGATGCAGTGTGGTGATCTTTGTTGTGGTAAGTATGTCTATGTGAATCCCCATGTGGATAAACAGGACTGTGGTCCTTTCTGTGATGATGGTGATGACTCGGGCTATTTTCATGGTAATGATGATGGTGATGCTTACTAGAAGTCTCATGATCTCCTTTGTGGTGGTTATGGTAGTGCTTAAAAGAATGGGAGTGACGCTCAGGAGATTGAGACCATGAGTGACGTCTTCTAAAACAGTTGAATTCTGTGCAGCTTTTTGGCCTATGATGCATGTGATGCGGTGACTCTCCAAAATAGCGACTTTCACCGTGGAAAGATTTAGACTGAGACAACTGCGAAGAGTGTGAATATTTGCTGGAGCTAATTGAGTCCGCACTGGTGGGCCGACTTCTTTGCTGTCTAGGTTTGTCACTCCTGCTGTCTGCCTTCCTGGATCTAAGAGAGGCCTGCCCTGGACTGCAGGGTCGTTGAGCATCTGTCACGCCAAGAGTGGTTAGCCTCATTGGGCTGAGCACCTGCCGAGTAATCTCATTAAGAAAAGCAGAGAACTTCATTTTTTCTTTCATTAAATTCTTCCTGGCTTCCTCATTTCCATGTCCTTTGTCTTTGGGTGTGGTGAGAGCCTCCATTGATTTGGCTTTGCGGAAACTTCCATCATTTTCAAAGCTTCTTGTAATTTTCTTAGGGCTTTTTGGCGTTCCCTTTTTGGGGGCACCATGAGAGGACTTGCTTTTCTCTTGTTTCTGTTTGTTGGGCATCTCATTTAGATTAGCTGGTTTATTTATCAAAGGAGCCATGTCATCTCCTTCATCAAAGTACTTGTGTTTTCCAGAGATATCGGTCCAGGATTGTGAATGCTGTGGCTTCCTGAAAGGATAGCTATCTGAAGTGTCACTGCTACTGCTGTTCTCAGAAGACAGACTAGAAGAAGAGGAAGATGTTGTAGAGGAGGAAGAGGAAGAGGAAGAGGAAGGGGAGGAGGAAGAAGAAGACGAGGAGGAGGACAAAGAGGAGGATGAGGATGAAGATGAAGA
>VUQG01024099.1:0-18050 GCA_015106755.1 Etia nguti | reverse complement strand
ATAAAAATTGGAAAAAAAAAAACAGATTTTAAAAAAAAAAAAAAAGAAAAAAAAGGAAAAAAGAAAAAAAAAAAAAAAAAAATCTAAAAGATCAAAGAATTTTACTTCACATTGCATAAAATTTCTCTGAGTAGCACCACAAAATCTAGACTGAGACTGAGCTTATTCGGGTCATTTTATTTCCCCACCTTTCACCATCTTCACCTCTCCGTCAAGAAATCAATCGGATGATTAATTTATTTCCCCCACGGTTATTCATTGGTTATTGTCAGAGAAAAGTGTTCTCAATGATCAAAGTCAGAGGCTCTTCCTTTGTTTCTCCACTCGGTGGCGCCAGGAGGCTCAGGATCGCCTCTGGAGGAGAACAGCACATACTCCTGGCACAGGCCTTTCCGCAGGAGAGACTGCAGGCCAGGGGAGGGGGTGGTGAGGGGTCCTCTCTGTGGATAACAGGAGAAGCTCCGTCCTCGCTGCCTAAAGAGGAGGAATCAAACTCTGGCTGAACAGTGCAGCAGCTCACACCTGCGCTCCGCAGCACTTTAGTGACTCCCGACATCATTTCAGCACACCTGCATACATGTGAAATGAATCTGCATTAACAAAATGTCCCAATTTGAATTTAGACAGATCATATTTATGATAACCAGTCAGCAGTGACAGTTAAAGTGAGACTGTTGTGCACATTTTGACCAAAATGTTATTATTCTTTGACTCTACTAGAGTAACTTTGCATTATGCAAAGTTCAAAATTATCCTTATTTAACATATACTGGTCTGTAGTGGAATCCCTCGCAGCTTGCTTCAGAAAGTGGGTTTGTACCAAGACCTGGTACGAGATAAATAAGGATGATTTTGTACTGTGAATGGTGAAATGCTTTTAGAGTAGAATCCTAGAAAATGAAAAAGTAGTTGCCAGAAAGTAGTTAGTTAGAAATGGGCAAAACAGCTCCTCTTTAAATACATTCAGAACAGATTACGTACTGCTGTCTCTTAGAAACAACATTGAAGAACAGAAACCTCTTTTTGTCACCTGTGTGCTGGAAATCCTGTGTAGCAGTGCACATGAACAGAGGCCACAACGAGGGATTCAGCTAACTGCCAGACGTGGAGGTCGTGCACAGCCTGCACTCCAGGCACGCATGCAATCCTCCGCCCAAGATCAGTAACACAAATATGTGGTGGTGTGGCCTGTTGTAGCAGCAGCCCATACCTGTACAACTACACAGAGAAGCAAAAGTGAAAACAAAGGCCTGTACTATGAAGAAGACTTTGGATGTGCCAGAAAGTGATCAGCAGCATTTGAAGTGTTGTAAATAACTTGTTGACCTATAATATGTCAAACATATCTCTCATGAATGATGTCAGAGAACATGGAAAAAGAAAATAGCCACAAACTTTTTTTTTTGGCAAAGTGACTTTTAAAAGTCATATATATAAATATATGTCTTACTGACCAAAGTGCTTAAAGCACAAGCATAGTCTAACTGTGCTTTTAATAATAAACTACTGTGCTGTGCTTCTCCTCTCACACACACTTATAGTGTGGATTTGAAGTTGTGTTGCTTTCAATCTGTATTATGTGTTTAACCTCTTCATAGTTTTCCTGTAATATAACTTTATTCTTCTTTGTCAAATCAGTTGCTCTGCTGCCAGTAAACTAAGTAGATAATAGAAATATACTCTATTGATACTCTAAGATACTCTATGCTTGAGATTAACTCACTTTGTAGTGCCTCTAGTCTGGATGCAGACTAGAGGCCTGCCTCCAGACTTTTCAAATGATTACAATATTAAGTGTGTAGTTTAGCATGACATAAACACACAAAGCGTGACCTGTGGTGCAGTGGTGGCAATCAGCGTAATGACAGCCAGCAGAGAGAGGCCAGGATCCAGGTAAACCAGGAGGCTGCAGGCACCAGAGCTGTCGATGACCTCCGGGGTGATCAGTAGCATCACCAGACTGTTGATCAGGGCCAGAAGAGACGTAAAAAGTCCCTGAGTGACAAAGATCAATGACAGGAGTCTGATGGGCCAGAGGTTGGTTGGAACTGGATTCTCAGTGTGAGGCAATGACTTGCAGACGTCAGAGGTTTTAGACGCATTTTGACTCTCTGAAATAAGAGAAAAGAGCAAAACTAAATATTTAAAAACTTATTTTTGAAACTGTTGTTTGGGCTAACACACAGGAAACTGAACAGAGAAAAAGTGGACAGTCCAAAGAGCTGAACTGTTACCATGATGTCCCATGCAGGTGTTGTCTTCAGGATTCTCTGTGAAATTCCTCGGACCCTTACAAGCCTTCGAATCTTCAGCACTGCTCGCTACTTTAGATTCACGCAGGTGGACTTCTGGCTGTTGTTGCTGACTTTGGGAGTAGGTGTCAGGGATGCTGGAGGTTACCGGATTGCAGAGGACGACCGCCTCGCTGTGGAGCATTTCGTGCATAGCAGACTCAACTTTTGATACACTCATGTCTTTGAATTCCTCTTGGCCTATTGATTGCTCCTCAGCCAGGACTGTGGGAGTGGAACACAGGAATGAAAAGCAAACATGGACACCATTTGATCTTCCTTACAGCTGAATATACACTGAATAGCTACATTAGAGTACACAGCTAAGCTGGCAATCCATTCCTGTAGTAGTAGTCTACATGCACTTGGTCTAATCTAGCCATTAAAAAAAGCTTTCTACTCTCCTATAAATTGATAATCATGTATTGAAAATAAACTATTGTGGCAGCCTTATCAAGATGTTACAAATGCAACTAATTCTAGCAACCAAGGTTGCACCAATATATCTCTTTGATTATCTGCTGAAGTAAAGTGAAATGTGTTGTCATCTACTGTGTCATTTGCAAGCAGCCACATTTAGTGTTAATGGGAACTCAGCCATGTCCAACCCCTTATTTCTTCTTCATTTTAAGCTAACACATGCAGGCTGTAGCTTTATATTTATTAAACCATCTAGTCATTTAATTCCTCTTATGTGATTCCTATTCTAGGAGTCTACTGAAGTACCTTTGCATGATTCACAGATCAAAATAATCTTTATTCCTCTTATATTGAAACTTGGCAGCAGCTCAGTTCATCTTCTGCATGAAACAAGCTGTTTTAGCTCTTTGATGCTAACATACCTTTAAGTCAGCACCAAGTGGGCAGGGCTTCTGTGCTTGCAGCAGAGTACTGATATTAATATGTATGTGAGTGTAAAATATATAAGAATAGTATATAGTATGTAGTATATATATAGTATATAAGTATATATAGTATATAGTATATAAGAAAAAACAAGAATGACTAAAAAACAGGTCTCAGGTCTGCAGTTTGAAGCTGTAAATCTGCAAGACTGGATCAGTGCTTACCATCCCTGATGGTACAATAAGCCAAAGAGTTGTGTGCAGGTAAATAAAATAGCCCTTTACCTTCTTCCATTATTTTTTTTGTGTGTTACCTTTTTGGTTAACTAGTAGGTGAGATCCAGTCTCTCCCTCCTGGTGGCCCACCCCTGTCTTCTTATGCCGCAGACGATCACAGCTCAGCCCGAACACGAGCATCTTATAGAGCGCGCTGACTACTCCGACCACCACAAGCAGTTGGGGTTGATGCACTGGGTGTGGCTTCAGGAAAAAGTGGATAATTTCCATGAAGTATGAGATACACAAGGAGACCAGTAGGAGGGTGGAAATGAAAACCCTCACAACCTGAACCCTGCTGTTGTGGTAAGACAGACCGCAGTTTAGAGCTGCAGGGGAAATCTTTGGGTAGAATGGCTGATGAGTGTTGACCACTGATGGTGTCTCATGGTTAGGCTGAGCAGTGACTGTCTGCGTACCAGCTGGAGGTTCAATGGAGGAAGCATGTGGAGGAGAAGCAGAGGGCTCCAAAGAGGAGAGCGATGTTTTAATTGTGCTTGCAGTCTGAGGAAGAGGAAGAGCCAGGTGCATGAGGATGAAGAGCGTGTGGAAACCATCCACCAGGGTGATGAGGGACTTACACAGCTGACTGATGGCGATCTCGCACATCAGCAGCAGAATGGTTACTCCCAGCATGGACCAGTGTAACACCCTCATTCCTGGAATTAAGAGTACAGAAACATTCAAACACACCAAATCTGAGACCCTACTGTTTGCACTGAGGCTTCGTGTTCTTGTGAATGTGATATCTCAGGTTTGCCTAGGGGACATTAAATCTGGCACAAATGTCCTCTTGGTAAACTGATTAGAATTTAGTGGTCTAACATCAAGGGCCACAGTCACCTAACAAATGAACAGGTGATTATAACCACATGTTCTGGCATAATAATAAATAATAAGCGATGACCATTTATAGCTCAACCTAAGTGGAGATGGAGTGGAACATGAACTCTTCTGTATGCCAAAATATTTTAGAGTCAAATCTGAGGCCATCTGTCCGACAGTTAAAGCTCGGCTGAAATGGGATCATGCAGTGATCCCAAGCAAACCAGCAAATCTACAACAGAATGCCAAAAGAGCCGAGGTGTTGTAATGGCCAGGCCAAAGTCAGAACCTCATCTGACTGAAAGGCTGTGGTAAGTCTTAAGGGAGCCCACAAACCTCAGTGAACTGAAGCAATGTAAAAGAGTGGGCTAAAATTCCTCCAAAATAATGTGAGAGGATAAAGTCACACGGATGGGATGTACGTACTTTCTCACAGGCCTGGTTAGAGTGTTTTGCAAAACCTCTTTCTTAACAACATGTATGCAAACCATTTGTCCATCCAATGGTTGAATCATCCACCGCAGGAGCTATAAGCTGGTCAAATGTTTCACAAAAATGAACATTTCAGAGTTAAAAGGTGAAGATTATCCCTGAAGACAGATTAAGTTTAGTCCTAGTCCTGAAGAAACAAACTCAAAGAGCTACACTTTGTGTTGCGATGTTGCAAAAGCATCTGTTACTCTCAAGGTCAGATGTCAGCTGCATGAGCCCACACAATTCACACAATTCACCACATGCCTCTGTGCAGTCTGGTGAACTCATGACTTCTCGGCATACGCACACTGATGATTGAATAAGTACAACTCTTGTACATGAAATGAAGCATTGTACCTTTTGAGGGCTTTTACATTTGGTACTTTAACAGTCATTTAAAGCCTTTTATTTCTCTTCCAACTAAAACCCTGAACTAAAGATGACTTTTTTTTTTTTAATAATTGCAGCGGTTTTGGTTTCATAGAAACAACTTTTCAACTATGAACGTGTTTCAATCATGAAACATACGACAAACTTTCCACAAAAAACCCCCCAAAACAAACAAATAATATATTCTTAAGTTCATTTACCCCAGAAAAGTGGACGTTCCTCAGCCGGCACTAAAAGGCAAGTTGAACTCCTGGATGTGATCTCTGCACCAGAACCTGAAAACTGTCATTCATGGTGCTCACCATCTCTCACTCTCTCTGTCCCACCACACTCCTCCTCTGCTGTAATCACAGTCATGTGAGCAGGGGAGGGTGTGGGTGGGATCGTCCCTCGTTGGTGGGAGAAAATACGTTGAAAATACGTTCACACGGCCCACCCACTCTTCAGATACCCTCCAAGCAGATCAAATGAAGCTAATTTGCACTAATTAAACCCCAATTGTGTTGTCAGGATTATATAGCGCCATCATAAGGTGAGACCTTCTCAACTCTCCCTTAAAGCATTTAGGATACTGGCATCCAGTCAATATTATAGCTCCATTACCAATGGACTTGCTTCCTTCAGCTGGCCTGTCTAATTATAGTGGGAAGATCAGGGTACAACACTCTATTATAATTTGGAATAAACTAAATACTAAACACTCTCTAATCCCCCTACTGGTAATAATATATTCATTCAGATATTCATTCTAATATTTGCAGTATATATACTGATTATTTCATTGTCGATTTCTTGCAATAGTTATCAAAGGAGGCAGAAACATCATGTTTACTGGGATTCACATATTCATATATTCATTCTATATGTCTAAATACGACCTACAGCACATTTGTGGGGAGAAAAGTTCACTCTTCGATGTCAAATCTAAGCTCATGTCAGGCTGTATTTTTGCCAGAATGTCAGTTTTGGCCAATGGGCCAAAATTTGATCCGTGAATTCCTCATGCTTTTGTTCCACAGGCAGGAGGAATTCAACAAAAAGTCAAGCAATGTTCGGATCACATATAAAAGTTTTCTCCATAAGAAGGCGAGTACTTTAGTGTATTCACAATAATTTAAGTTTAATCAAGAAACCTTTTAAAATCTTTCCATTTTTAAAAAAATTCATTAGCGCCTGTGAGCTCGGTGGATGTGCTGCACCCTCTCTGTCCCCCTCTCATGATCCCACAATGACGCTGCAGTCCCATCGGCCCCTGCTCCTTAGTGTCAGCGTGAGGGGGGTTGTTTCAGTCCACTGGACTGTGGATCAACAGGCCAGATAGGGGCTGACACCACAGATAAATCCCTACTGTTTCACCAGCATGCCAGCACATTCCTGAGGCACGGCTAAGCCCAAGGAAAGACCCAGCGAGGAAGCATTTGATCACTTGTCGCTGTCCCCAAACAGAAAGAGGGAGCCATAAAGTTTGAAGTATGTATGCTTGTTATACCAATTTCCACCAGCTCTATTTTTTAATTCCGGGACTGTGCTGGAGCAGCTTTCAGTGAATCAAATCTTTAAAATCTTTGCACTGACCCTGCAGCCCCTCTAGAGGTTTTATCTCTTCCAGCAGTCTGAAAATAAAACTCTGACACATATATAATTGCTTAAACGTCAAAGAGTCATCAAGCAACCCCAAAGGACATGCCGTTCTATAAAACAGCTGTGACTGTCTGTGTCTAAATGATGAATTATTCATTTTTAGTTGAATTCATGTTAGTGATGGGGAAACATGGTTTGGGTGTATTTTTTTCTTTACAGAGGGTTGGCATAAGATAGGATAAGAAGACCACCACCCTCGTTAACGATGTCATATAAACAGTTAATCGAGATCACATGAGTCATTTAAAATATGCTCAATAGCATGCGGTGGCACCTTATTTCTGCACTCTGTGTGTCTCTCATCAAATACTGTGATTTTCTTTTGGCCCTCCTGACTACTTCTCAGGCCTGTTGCCCGAGAAAATCCAAGGATGTCCTGTAAGCCCTTTGATTTTTGGAGAAAGTTGTACATCACTAAATGTGATGGCTAAAAAGAGGGGAAAAAAGCCACTTTTAGCCTATGTGCAGCAATTACATGTTTGCTAAATAAAATATTCTGAATGGCAACTGAAATATTTCAGTTGGGAATGTTAAAAGAAATGCTTTAGTATTAGATCCAGTTCAGCCTGTTTTGGTTTAACTTTAGAATGAGCTCATAGCTCACAACAAACTCCATAGATGCCAGCTAAAACAAGAAGCTTGTTCAAACATACAGACTGAAGAATTAATACATTTCAGTGGTGAACATGGTATCATTATCAGATTAGGTAATCTCTGAGAGTTCACTGGATATAATACAAATACTGTGCTAGTACAAAATATTTCCATGGAAACTACATCCAGCTTGATTTTAGAGGTGGTCTTGACCAAAGAAATTCCTCTTGTCTGCTAACTTAGACTAAATAAACAAATCAAATCCTGGATGGATGCCAACAGGAGAAAACAAAAACTGAGACGTACTCTTGAAATCACACTTCTTTTTAATATTAATGAAGAGAACACTGAAAGAAAGGGGAAGCTCACTGATCTGGCCCGCTTAATATTAAAGTGGGCCGTATGTGGCCCTCGATGTAAAAAGACTGACTACAAGACTAAGTGCAGTAAAAATCCAAATAATTCTATAACACAGATGAACTTTGTGTGATAGACAAATTTTGACCGAATTTATTAATACACAAAGAATTTCAACATCACCACCCTACGATATATAGCTGACACTCAGACTATTATTCGTGCTTTCATTTCCTCTTAGTTCGATTTCTTTACAGGCCTTTTAACAGGTATCAATAACAAAGAATGAAAGATTCAGCAAAATGTATCTAAGTATATATATATATATATATTAAAAAAAAATGTTTATTGTGAGTAGCTTCCAAGTGAGCAGCTGCTGTCTCAAGAATTTAGCTCACTCTGTTTAATCCAGCGTCCCTGTGTGCACATGAAAAGCAATTTCCTTTGAATCTTTCTTCACTAGAACAAAATCTGTGTCCAGTTAATATTTATTAAACCACATACCTGGTCCTGCTCCTTGCTGTGGGCAGTTACCAGCTTTTTCTTCTTGAGGAAATTAAACGTCGGTGGAGCGATTCAAGGAAACTTCACACTGATGAACTTTTCAGCCATCTGCCCCGAGGTCCACAATCACATGCTCCGTACCAGCGTGGAGATAAACAAGCCTCAGGTGCTTTTCGAGCCATATGATAAGTCACAAAAGAGAATGCAGGAGGCCAACAGAACATTGGGAATTGTTTTATTTCAATGAGAATTTCCCCACAGATGCAATAAAAGCAAAACTCGGTGCGGCAACAGTGTCACACAGTTTGTGTCCAGACAGGTAAGAGTGGAGACTGAGAGGAAAATCCTCCAAACCTACACCGAACGTGATTACACTACACTGACTGCAGGGCAGGTTTGGGTGGGTCATTACAGGCACTGATGACAGGAAGGATGTTTTGTGGCAGTCGCGCACAGATAAGTGTTGCAATCGGTGATTACAGAAGGAAAACTGAAGATTGAATGAATGTTGCCCCTTACAGCAGCTGAAGTAAAGGAAAGATCACAGTTTCTGTTTACAACCTTAAAAGTTTACAAACATGAAACACAAAAAACACTGATTCAAATGCAAAGATGAGCCTTTTCTGGTATTTTCTTCAGCATTTCAGGATTCATAATGTAAATTTGAAAAAAAAAAACTAAACAAAAAAACCGCACTGTGTGCCATTTATTTGAGAGTTGAACCACTTTGGGGCCACCTGCTAGGGTTTTAAGGACTTCTAGCTTTCTCACACCCCTTATATCATTGGGCGGGGTGGATTTGTGTGGTCAAGAATTTGTACAGTAAAACATACAGAGCACAGCTCCCATCGTTCTCCACACCTTCACCCCAGGAGAGCCTACGCAGACCCACCTTCCCTCCCACCCCTTGTGAAGTGCCAGTGGAGGAGAGGGGTGAGGCGGTTCACACCGGGGAATAGTTTCAGGAGAGGGAAGTGTTTCTCCTGGAATCTCTGTGGTGTTCTAGTAATGACGCCATGACTTGTTTTTGTTTTATACTTATTTTCAAAGGCGTGAAATAGAAATGACCACAGGACAGGAGGGAGAGAGAAACAAGGATTTTAAGGAACAAAAGAAGGTAGCTAAAGCATGTTTTTCTCCTTTTTCTAAAGCCCATTTTTAATTTAAAGGCTGTGAAACTCTGGTGCAGAGAAATTGGACACTTGTTTATATTCCATCAGCCTGCTATGAAATTTCACTGATGATAAATCCAAACGAGTCCCCTGATGCCAACTGGTAAATGCTAGCAAACAGTCTCATTATTCACAAAATGAAACATACAAATATTTAGCAAACCATAAAGGTAAATGAATAAATGTGGACCACGTGGGCAGAGTATTAAGATTTTCACTGACTCTGAATGACTGATGTCTTCATGGAGTTATTATAATGCTACTTTTAGCAACTTCCTTATTGACAATCGGTCACCACAGCAGGCAGCACGTTTGATTTGATAGATTTATTTATTTAGGTGCCAGATGCGCCTCTTGACATCACCACAGAGGGATTTGTATCTCCTCCCCAGGATCCTTCCCCATTGTGAAGTGAATGAGTAAACCACTGCACTATAAAGCCACTGGAAATATGATGATAAAGCCAGCTTTGAAAAAACATCTTTTCAAATCTTTTCTTAAGATTGAGATAATATGGAAAGACTTGAAACTAACAGTATACTCACCCTTTCATACTCATTATATCAGCCAAACACCATGTACTATATAAAGTAAAATGCATGGATGTGTCAGCGCGTTTAGTCACACAGTATATTAGTTCTCTGTACTTATGCAGACATACTGGTGAAGTTCTTAACATGGAGATCTTTCCTCACTAAGTTGCTATAGTCTACTGTAAAATCATTGTCTTAGTATCTGAAAACAAATAAATTTAGTATCCAAAGCAAAAAGCAGAGGACAGTCTAAGATCTTTCATTTTTGGAGGGTCCTCAGGTTGGGTACCACTGGTCTAAAGTGACTCAAATGTTGAGATGTCTCATGTATAAGACCGATTTCTGCATGTTAGTTAGAACAAAAGATATCGGTGTGTGTGTGTGTGTTGGTGGTTGTAAATCCGTATTTGAGAACAGCCTGACAAGTGTGTGGCTGCAATTTGAAAGAAACTACCTAAATTTAAAACACAAAAGCTTCAAAATGGAAAAATAAAACACAATAATGACACAGCGTCCGACCTTCAAGTAACATCGTTATCAGTGTCGGGCTTTGGTTTAAAGTGCCTGCGAGGAGCCGCTCAGCAGTGCTGAAAGCAAGAAAACAAACCAAAAAGAACAAAACAGAAACAGCACATTTTGCTCCTTTCAGAGGAGCCGTAATCATGTCCGGTACTGCTCGCTGCACTTTTTATTACCGTTTTAATTGCCGGTACTATAACATATTGAGCCTGGTCTGTTATTACGTTATTTGTAACCCAAACCTTTATCCAAATCATTCTTCCTGTCATTCATGCATTCGTGTGCAGCTCCAGGTGGAGCATTTCCCATTGAAACATACATTCAGTCATATTATTAGTTATTACATGCATTTATTTGAGGAACAAATTTCGCCATACATATCTTTGTGATTACCAGCACAGTTCAATTAAGTTAACAAATTATTCTTTAAAAAAAAAAAAATCAAAAATCTAAAAATTAAAGCATTACAAACAGTGGGAGCAAACTATCTTTTTGGGTGGAGAAGAGCAGGAAGGTTGAATGCTGCTCTGTCTGCAGGAAAATAAATCCATCCTCTCGGTATCCGCTTCAGGGAGGAACCATCAAAGCAGAGATACCGTCTAACTGCCCTGCTCTGAAAAACTAAGGTCAGGGGTTGAATTTTTTACAGACATCAGCACGTGATGCTGCTCGGACTGCGGTCTCCTTTGGGCCTGTGGGGAAACAGCCATCACTGCCCCCTTGCGGCCACAGCTTCACACAGCAGAGCAGCTTTAAAATATGTTGCCTCTTATGTCGCTGCTTCTTTGTTTTGTTATTACCGTTTCTAATCACTCAATCTTATTTACCTTTCCTCACATTATTATTAGAACCCCTCCCTTCCCAAAAAACAAAAGAAAAACTAAATGTGTCCCCTAGTGTGATATGATATATACATCAAAAACTTTAAAGCAACCCCTAATCAGAAGAAGGGAAAGGAAAATAGGAGGAGGGTTGTCAAAAATAAATCAGAGGGCTCATAAAATAAATATAAAGTAATTGATTTCTCAAAGCAGCCAAACAAAAAACCTGGGCTCCCCCCCCTTAGGAAAAAAACAAAACAACACTGAATCTGAAGTGATGAGACTGAAGGCAACATGATGAGGAGCGAGAGCACAGGGGAGAGATGGCACAAAGTACCAGCGGAAGACTGAGGGACAGGAGGAAAGGAGAGGGGAGATGACGACTGAGACCAGGCTGCTTTTCTTTACATTTTCACACAACAAAGATCAATCGAATAAAGCAATCACCGAGCTGCAGAGAATCGAGGGAAAAACAGATTTTTGCCCCCCCCCATCGCCCAGAAATAAATCAACAAAATCAGACGTATAAATTTTTGATATTCACTGAGGTTCCGTTTTCTTTTCAGCGGGGAACAAATCACCGACTCAGTGACCTCTAAAAAGCAGTTTTATTGTAGCAGAAGCGAGGGGGGAGATGGTTGCAGCTCCTCCGCGTCAGATCTGAAAGGTCTGAGCAGTGGTGGGGACGCCGATTCCTGAGGGGCCAAAGTGAGCACAGGAGGAGAAAACAAACAGGAGACGTCACTTTGGCAGAAGTCCCTTAGAGTTTAAAAGAGGGAGTGGGAGACACGCACACAGAAAATGTTGACACTTAAACAGACAGGTTAACAACTTTAGCTTCCGTGGATATAAAAGCCTTTAACAGTGACCTACTCCAACCCTCAAGTGTTTAAAGCCAGCAGGTCTGATCGGCAGGGTCTCCACTTCTTTTGTCTTCTGTCACTTCACATCATCTGTTATTGTCTTTGTGTATGTATGTTACAAAAAATCCTTTTAATTACTAATTATTTTATCATTGTGGAGATCTACAGAAGAGCGCAAGGGGCTGTGAGAAAGGTCCTTCTTTGGTTAGTGTTTCATCCCGTCTCTTTTGTCCCCACACCTCACTTCTCTTCATGTAAAGATTGCGGCTGACAAAATGTAGTGACAACAGGGTGAACTTTATTTCTCTCCCCCCTCTTTTCGCATATTCATTGTGCATATGCATGTGTGTTTCAGTGGTTGGGTGTAGTGTGGATGTGGAGGGTCTCCTTATGTCACAACTGAGCTCCACAGGCAAATCTTGTCCTTTGAGTCTTTTCCATTAATTGTTTGTATCTTCCTGTACAGAGCTGTGAGTGTAACACTGGGTCTTCTGTCCTTTATGAAAATGCTGTGTTGGAGGTTATGACAAAAACTTTGAAGGGCAACCAGTCATGTAGCAGAGCCAGACAACTTATGCTGTTTTCACCTGTCCCGACAGTCCCTGTGGAACCAGGAGAGAGGAGATAAACGTTTTAGAATCTGAACTTGGATCAGAACCACGTGTAAATAGATCATTAACCACACCATGAAGCTGTATTTACTTAGATGTAGTACACACCAGAAAATGGTCCATTTCACATGCATTTGCACTACAGAATATACTCTTTGTGGTTTAGTAGAGGAAATGTGAGCAAGATACTTGAGGCCCAAATCCTACCAGTAATGAATGTAGCGGGCACTTGGCCTTCACGTATCAGCACAATCCAGCACCCCACATACACACACTTATGACGAGAGCTGAGCTGGCAGGCTAATGTCCGACTACAGAGCTGCACCTCTGTTACGCAAGTGTTTGAAAAGCCGCAGAGCATGTGTGAAAACAGCTTAATGCTTCTCTTTGATGCACACATCGCAACGAGTATGCATCATTTGTTTCTAGGCGATATGGATGATGAAATTTTACACCTATTGTTTGCCCTATATCAGATCTGATTTACGATTAGATGTTATTGGCCACATGACTGTTCACAGGTGATTTAGGATGGCACTGTTTCATTGTCTGATGAAGAGCAGACACTTGTGTTTTGCATCTTTAATGTCATTATCTGCACATTTGGTCCTTTTATCGCATTTTAAGTTGTGCGAAATGAACTGTAAACTGAAATATTAGAAGAGCAGAAGCAGAAAACACAATGTGCTTTTTTTGTCATTTACATGCCTTTTGTCTAACAGAAGGAGAATGTGCATAAACGTGCACCAGATAGTTTCCAGAAGCAGGTTCTGCAGCATTTTCTGCAAAGGGTTCTCATTTTATGGTTGGCCTTCATCACTTGCATATTTTAGAGAATAAGGCTCAAACATGTACACAAATATTTGGACAGCTGACAAGTTACTGAATGAAGAAAAAGTAGAAGTAGCAAAAAAAACAAACAAAAGAAAAAACCCGACTATCACTCTTTGTTTTCTAGCCACTAGAGCCGGGTGAAGTCTTGTGAAGGGCAGCTTTGAAATCTGGCCAATCAGAACTGACTGGGCTCTTTAGGTTTAAAGTAACTGAGGCTGACATGAGGGGCTGTTTGAGGGCAGGCAGAGACTCGTAACAAAAATACAAAATGGGACACTTGGACATTTCCTATGTAAATCATCCAAAAACAAAACAAAACAAAACCTCAGTTTAACTAATAATGTGTGTTTGCTGATTAGCACAAACCGGAATTTGTCTTTTTTTTTTTTAAGGAATGACAGCAATTTACTTATAATGCAAAAAAGTAGTACTGCTTCAAGCACACTTTGCAGCAGATTAATAGTGTGATGATAGCTCTATACCTCACGGTGCATCTCTCCCAGTCTCCAAACTGGCTTCCAGCAGCAGTTCCTCCAGGTCCTGTCCACAGTTGACACTCACTACACGAGTGACACATGAGACACTTTTTAAAACAACCTTTCCACAACAAAAAAAATCTACTGAATGCGACCGGATTAAAAAAACATTACATCAGTGTTCACACATTCTCACCGTGCTCCATCACACAGCTGCCAGGCTTGGGGCTTTCAGTGTCGAGAAGATGGAGGGAGAACTCAGGTTTCAGGCCGTTGGGCAGAGCAGAACCGACCACCTCCCCTTCTAGAGCCTCAGCAAAACTCTCTCCCTCGTCTGCAGAGCTCTCGTCAGCCGATTCCTCCCTTTCAACCGGTGGATTTATTTGAGCGACGGCTTCAGGCCAAGATGAGGTGGGGTTGGGACTTTGTGTTGCATCTCCTGCTTGAGGATTTGACTCCTGTGCTCCACCCTGAGTGACAACTGGTGCCTGCGGACCTGTGTGGACAGAGGGGAAAGACTCTGCTTCCTGTTCATGTGCCTCTGTTTGTTGCTTTGGCCTTGGCTCCTCTTGGTTTGGCTGTTCTGTCTCTGCTAAACTGGGTTTTTCATTTTCCGGTAAGCTGACTAATATTTCCTGCTTCTCTTTCTGTAGAAGTGTCTCCTGTGTTTGGTGGGGTGAGCAGGCCTCCTCTGCCGCAGTTACTACGTCATTTGCTAGCAGTTCCAGTCCAGATGTTAACAGTTCCTGCTGTGGAGGCAAGCTAGGCTGGGGTGGATTCAGTTCCTCTGACTGTTTACGCTCTTTGGGCATCACCTGCCAATCATTTCCTACAGGACCTTTCTCCTCCTCCTCTTCCTTTTTGTTTCCTTCTACACAAAGAGACTCAGGTTGGGGGCTTTTAGGGTTCTCTGGTACCTGGTCTGATGAGGAATTTAAAGGCGGGGCTGGTGACTGTAGACTTGGATCTGTGTTTTCAGTTGTAGACTGTGGCTCTAGTTTGCAGGTCTGTGGAGTATTTAGTGCTACAGGACTCTTCTCTGTCATTTTAAAGTCTGTCAACAGAGCAGGTGAGTTCTTCTTCATGTCCTCCTGTGTCAGTTGTGTTTGTGTAGGTGTCTGAATTGCACACGGGGGCTGTGTCTGCTGCGTCGTGTCTACAGGAGTCTTTGAGGGCTCTTTAGACTGGCTGGGAACAGCAGGTACACTTAACTGGAGCTGGTGCTGCTCAGGGGGGCTCTCCACCCGGGTTACCATGAAAATCTTATGACCCCTCCCAGGGCTTGAGACGGATATGCAACGTCCAGGAGATGGAGGTGTGCCCGGAGGAGCTGCAGATTCTGTGACAGTGACAGAAATTACGCTTGACCCTTTAGAAGGTGAGGCTGAGGATGTATGTGAGGCACTGAGTTGAGACTGTGCAACCCCTGGACGGGTTTGAGTAGCAGTCTGGTTTGAGAGAGTGGAGGAATTTGAAGTGGAAGAGGATTTTGTTACCACCTCGCTTTCCTCCTCGTCCTCAGTGTCAGAGTCAGACTCCAGATTAGTCTGAGGAACATCTGAGTCAGAGCTCGCACCCGACTGGCTGCTTGTCTGGGTTTCATTTCCTGCCGTTTCATCCTCTTTATCCTCTACGTCACCTCTCTCCTCTGATGCTGATTCTTGCTCCTCCTCCTCCTCTTCTTGCTCTTGCTCTTCCTCTGTGGCAATTTCAGCCATGGAGGCAGACTGCCTCATCTTCTGCTCGGTATCCTCTTTTTCTTTAGCAAGGATGAAATTCCTCTTACAACCATTCTGGATCTCAGCCAGCAGGGCACGCTGTGTCTCAATGAAGCTCTTTACCTAAGAGACAAAAAATAAATAAATAAACAAAAAACACATTTCTAATATGCAAAAAAGTCACTGTAACCAGGGCGTTACTTCGTTCATTTGATTTAGTAAGAATTATTTTCTTTCACAACACGATCTTTTTTTAAAATGGTGGCGTCGTGCTGGCATAACAGGTGAAGAAGACCTTAAGTACCTCTCCCCACAAAAAAGACGATTGTGCTTTTGTTGGGGGATTGGCTAACAACTGAGATTTGTTGCCCTATTGAGTATTTATCAGAGCAGTGCCCATATCATATCATAATATCAGTGTGGCTCATTGATTTGTTTAACAGTTTTTGGACAGGAGAAGTCTTTGGCACCGTCCAACAAGCCACACTAAGCTTTACCTAAACTGGAAATACCCGTATTAGGTTTTGGTCTTCTCACTGGAATTGCTGAAAATAAGGTCATTTTATATACAATCAACCAAACCTGGAAAAAAGCCCCACTAACAATTTGATACCTGACCCTCAGATTTCCAGTGCTAAAACATAATGTGTGCGCACTGGTTACTGTTTTTAAACAGAGCTTAAATGTGTTTTTCAGCACTGAAAACATCACCCCCTGTCCTTATGAAGTTAGGGGGGCTTACAAATCCAGGAAAAATATTGGCAAAGTATAAAGCACCTAATTTCAACCCAACAAACACATTTGCACACAGCTGAAATGGGATACTGCTGCAGAAATATTTGGACTTTATTCAACTTTCTCCTTCCTCTCCTCTCTACCCTTTACCATTTCTTATTCACATACTCACAGTTTCTTTCTTGGGCTCCCGGTCAAGGTCGAGGCGCAGCAGAGAGGTGTTAACCTTCAGGGCAAGAGACAGGGCCATGAGGCCACCTGTTTTAATCTCATTCTCTCGAAGGTCTAGGCGCAGCAGTCTGGGGCTCTCAGCGATGAATTCGGCCACAGCCACAGCTCCTGGAGCACACAACAACAGGAGCCCAGTCAAAAATGCCAAAATCCAACACATGCGCACACACACACACACACCAAAAAAACTACAGCTGAGGAACAAATACATTATTTCCTACCTTCACAGGACAGCTTGGTGGAAGCAAGGCCCAGCCTGAGCACAGAGCGGTTGGCGATCAGCCCGTCTTTCAGCTTGTGGACTCCTTCGTTACCCACTGAATTATGGCCAAGGTTCAGAGTCTCCAGACTCTGTGTGCATGGCTGAGAGGAACAATATTTAAATTACAAGTGGAAATGAATAATAATGAATAACATATTCACAGTCTTTTGCTGTGCTGTGTTTGTTAACAGTACATCTAAGCTTTGTACATCTACTGTAATTTTAGAAATGTCATAAAAAAAGCAACGTTGTGCTTTATGCAGTATTTAATGCCTACATGATGTGTTTACAGAAAGTCACTCTGTTCAAATATCATTGAGATTTGTTTTAAAGGGTTCATCCCCAAGTAGACAGTTTTGATATTACTTACTATTTACTTGTTCAATAAATTAAAAGACTTATTAAGATCATTCCTGTTAGCTAGTGCTAAAAAGTCAAATGCCCTTTTAAATGAGTGAGCACCAAGCTGGCTGCTTTTACATTTGTGTGCATCATTATCATTTCATAACATTTTAGCAGCCAAGTAAACTGTGGTCAACTCCAGGGTTGTGAATCATTAGCCACAACAATCAAAGGTTCTTTTTTTATCTGTAAGAATTGAAATTTTAGGACATTTTGTTTGAAAAAACAAACAAACAAACAAACAAAAACAAAAACCAGCACACAGATTTATTGGAAGATCTCAGAAACATTGGTTTAAGTAATCCAAAGGCAAAGACCACCACAGGTTATAAAAATAAGTGAATCCCTCTTATAATTATGAACATGCGTGGTTTAGGCTTAGTTATCTCGCAATAATAATTTGTTGAAAAGTTTCCCCCAAAAAAGTTATCAAATGATGGGAACTGGCCATTAAAATAAAATTCAAAAACTACATCATGGGTTAAAAATGGCAAACAGTGAAGGGTAACTGCAGCCCTGCCCATAATGAACATAATTACACCAAGTCAATGAAATTAACCAAATCTCATTAATCATCATCAATAAACTGGAAATAATGAGATCAACAAATGTACTGCAGCGGCTTCATGCACTCATCTATGTTACGTTACTTTTTTTTTTTTTTTTTTTTTAATTA
>VUQG01024095.1:9048-34153 GCA_015106755.1 Etia nguti | reverse complement strand
AGCCTCATCTCCTCATTTTTATTGAAGTTAAATTTGTATTCATTTACACCTTCCTGTGAAGCTGACCAAGCATTCCAGAGGAATCTTCTTAAGCTCATTTCGATAAGCAGCAAAGTAGAAAGTGTGTGCTCTAAACCCAGCTCCCAGCACCCTCTTGGGGCTCCATGTGACAAGCTTTGATGTGGACATCTACATCTACATCATCCGCTGGAAATTTGGGCACCATTTAAAATAAACATATGCGCATGCAATAGTTATTGCATTTTTATTTAAATGAGGCAGGCTTGTTGAGATTAAACTATCTTTCAAGGGAACATGAAACATTTACCAGAACAAAGCAGACAGGAAAAAAAGGGTACAATAAAGAGATGTTCTTCCTGTCCCTCAGCATTACACTCAAGGTGTCTTTTGGATTGAGTGGTTTGATGCACCAGTTATACAGTGTTGGCTGAAAAGAGCTAATTCCAGATTTACAGATTGACAAAGTTCATGCCACGATTTTTCATGAGTGGCAGTAGCAGAAGGCAGTCTGAAGATCATTCTGTTTGGACCAAACAGCTTGGTTAAGATTAAACACTAAAATGACTTGGTTAGGGTTTAGATCTCATTCACAATCCCCTGACAACCTCTGGTTGCTAGTGAAAAATGTGTATACCTCAACCAGTTGCTGTTGTTGCAAAGCTAAATCGTTTCCACAGTGGCTGCTGCACTGAAAACCTTCTTGTGGTTGCTCTGGTTGCTAGTAGGTTGGTGCAGTATTGGACAATGGAAATGGAGAATGTCAAAGTAAAAGTTGTGGTTTTGAAGGGAAACAGTCTCTGTTCCTATTTTGTGTCTCAGATTTCAGTGTCACTGCTCCTCTGTGAGTAGTTAAAGAATGTTTGCAGACAAGTCAATGTGTCCCATGCAAACTACAGGTGATGACGGAAGCATCCAGGTAATCATAGAAAATGCTTTCGGTTCAACATGTAGTTAGTTTCTTATACCTCTTTGTGAAAAGTGTCACCTAGCGACTGCCAGCAAACTTGAGTCAACTAGTCAGGTTATACATTTTTCCCCTCTGACCGGTGTTTGCCAGGAGATCACTGACCAGTCTCTAGGCCTGTGTGACTAGAGAGTGGAACACTGAAAGCTAACAAAAACACTAAAAAAATACTCTGTTAGGGTTTTCACTCTAAAACCGAAATGGTCAGTTTTAGAAAAATATCGTGGTGTGGGTTAAAATGCGCCCTATCACAGCATTAAAACTTCACTCCAAAAAATGATACTTTGAGAGTGACAGTCGTTTGTCACTAAATAAAGTTGCATCACATCCCACCACCAAAGGACACCTTATGCCTCACCAAACCACCAGTGTATTTGCCAAAAATGACATTATTTGACTCACATGAATCATACATAAGCAACAATTTTATCAAAAAGGAAAATGAAAGGAAAGAAATTTCTCAATTATTCTTCTTCCTATCATGAAGCAGTGCCAACAAGTGAATCACATGAAGGCACAAAGAAATAGCAGCAAGCTTTTCAGTGAATAATATTCGCACTGACAATGTACCACAGTGAGCAGTGTGAGAAAAAACAGACACTGTGACATTTATCAGGTGTATCTGAGCACACAACAAGTCTGTTTGTACTTGTTGAAGGTGAAATCATGCTTCTCAAATCTTTCAGCCACCCAAAGTTACTGTAAAAATAGTAAAGCATACCAAGTAAGGTAGAGATATTCATCTTTTGAGGAACAGATGCCAATACAATCTTGTAATCAGGGCATCCTTATGACGACATGGTTTAAATAGTAGCCTACCTATTGAGACACACAAAATCAAACATTCCACTTTCTAAATAAAATTTGTGATCTCTATTTTGTTTTCAGTGCCTGGAGCTCCTCCCAGGAAGGTGGAGGTAGAGGCCCTGAACTCTACTGCCCTCAGGGTGAGCTGGAAGCCCCCGCTGTCTGTGAAGCAGCATGGGCAGATCAGAGGATACCAGCTGGTTTACTCCAGGCTAGAGAACGGGGAGCCTCACGGCCAGCCGGTCATCCTGGATGTTAGCCTCCCTGAAGCCCAGGTATTCTCACACGGTGTCATTGAGGTTGATGTAACTGGGTGAGACAATGCCAGACTGAGAGCTGAAGAAGGGGGAGTTTGGTTCAGATCCCAGAAGTTTATTTGACACAAGTTATTGTTTTAAGGCGGAAAACAGTTTGAAATGCTTCTCTTTATTTTTCTTTTTTGATTTTGTATAATAAAGTCTTGAAACTAGTAATTGAAGCAATACACCCATGAGTAACAGGAGGTCATTTTTATCATATGTTCTACCTTTGCACAACCAAACCGGCTAATAGACACGAGGTGCAAAACACATATGATGTGCATTTCAGAGTCCTTAATCATCAGAAGCAATTAAGCTGGGAGACTAATATGTATATACATGTAAATGAATTAATAATGTCTGTTTAAATGTTTTCCCATTATTACTTTCATGTTGGCTTGAAAAAAATATCTCCCTCTGCTGGTTCTTCAGATTACTGCAACTTACTGCATGCATGTCCATTTCACTCTTCGGAGAAGCAAAGCGTGAAATGGACATGCATGGACCAGCGTGTCGGTTGCACGGTTTGCCGTCTCATGGCCATTAGATAGAACACATGTTTAAGTAATTTCTTCAGTGGCCTAACTTTTAAGAGCTGGAAACTATGTGCATCTTTTATATGCAGTTTTTTGCACAGCTGCCATTTCTTGAAACAAACCTTTTTAAAAAAGCTCTAAAACAGTAGAAGAATATAATAAAAATGCAGAAGATATTATTGGAAAACACTGTATTTAAAAAAGAAATAAATACTGAAAACTTTTTAATAAAATCCAAATGATTTTGAAAGATTTTTAATCAGACAAATGTTGATTAAAAAACACAAAATGTTTATGAAGCAGAATGTTTATAAACATAATTCGTGCAAATTATTGTTCTAATCTTCTCCTTAAAGAGAAAAGGGATAAAACAGATTACAGCTAACTGTGTATGGTCTGCAGCGTCTCTGTGATGAAAAAGCATCAGATCCCAACACAGGACTATTTCTAAAATAAGAATGTGCATCCAGTACCTCCCCTTTGTTCCATTAGAATAATTGCATTCAACGTTTTTTTTTAGTTTTATTTTTTTTTCCTGTGTCCAGTGGAAAAAATTAACCCCAAATATTAATAATTATTTGACATCTGACAGATCATCTGTAGAACCAAACATGTGCTTCTTCATATTTATAATGCCGGGAAAGTTTTGTAAATAAGGGTAAAATTAATAAAATATAAAGGAATTTACTTTTTTCTAATCAGAAGCCTCAGTGATGATGAGGAGGAGGCGTTTCAGCTCCAGAAAGTCTTTGTTGTGGTAACACTACATGACTTAGTGCTTAGAGAGCTTAAGTGGACCTTACTATAGATTTGCAACACATATAATGTGTCAAATAATTGTCATTTGCTTGCTCGCATGAATAATAAAGGCTTTCAAAAATATTCATGGATATTTGAAAGAACAGTATTAGTGAAAATTCTCTGCTGGTGGAAAGACTGTTTTAAAGACTAAGCTTTCAAATATTAATGCTTTAAGTTTACTTTATGTCTTCAGCGAAGATTAGGTTGTCTTGTTTACCATCTTATATCATTTTATAAAAGATGTGCACGTGTGTCTCAAATGAAGGCATCAACACACATAAGAAGAAAAAAGATAAGAGCAACACCTACAAAAAATGCATCACAGAATATCCAAGAAGGCCGACTGCTTGAAAAACTGGCATGAAATCACTGCACCAAAGACTGAGAGGAGGTCACAGGGTGGATGTTTAAAAGCCCTCACTGAGGAGGTGCTGCTCAGTTCCTCTCCTCTCGGCTTGTTTTGTTCTCCTGGAGGAGCGTCTCACCTGATTTCCTTTATACGCAGCATTCCTGTCTTATCTGTGTAAGGCAGGAGGCCTGATAAAGGGCCCGCATCTCACAGCCCATCTCCAACCTCTCTTTTAACACACATACACACACACTTTATACGCCTGCTGAGGGCACTTTTCTTTAAGGAACTGTCTTCAAGCCTCATCTGTGATAAGTTTAGTCTCGCCCCCTGGCATCAGTGATGCTGATGAGAATCAACACACGGTCTGTCGAGTGACCCTCTGCACTACATACACATACACAGAGACACCACACAGTCAGGGGCATAACTCGCTGCGACCCCTTCATTTGGACTTTTGTGTGGGATTTCTTGTTGTTGTTGGAGGGTTTTTTTTCTAACTTTCTAAGAAGTCAGTCTATTGCGTTGCATTATAACAATAAAAAGAACAGTTCAAACTATTCTGAATGAAATACAAATGTTTTTTTTTTTTTTAATGTATATTTCAAGTTTGGCTTAAATATAATAAATTATATAAGCCTTAATAACCTTTTTACAACCAGGTTTCCAGCAAACATTTCTTTGCTGAATAACCATGACCACTCACTGACCATTTCTCCTTCGCCTTGTAGTTTTAATTTAAAAATCAGGTAAAGTGCCAGTGCCAGCATTGGAGACGTACTTGTTGATCATTGCTTGGACATGCTTATTAGACTTTGTATCAAGAGAAAGTTTGTGTATAAGAATTGTTTTGTATTTTCCTTCTGTTTATTAGAGCAGTTCTCGATCAAGAGAAGAGCGAAAAAAATACAACATATCGTTAGTATGAACGCAAAGCCATTTTCTTAGTTAGTACAGAATTTTCAGTAGAAAGAACAGCAGATAAACTTCAAAGTCTTTTTATTTGTTTAACAAAACATGCTGAAGTTGAAAAAATAGTTGATACTTGTCTGTGTACATGGGTTGGAGGTTAAAAAACGTCATTGCAAAGGTCTGATCAATATTCCTTGCTTTGTGTCTAAGATACAATTATAAGATAAATCCAGATGGATTGCACTGTAACATGAAAGTCTTATGTCGAAGCTGTATTGAAACTGTCCACTCAACCACTACATTCTGAGTGAGCCATTTTGTAGTGCTGTTAGAATTCTCAGCTGTGCAGCCCACTCCACGTATAAAGTGTTGGTCACAGGTGATTCTGTACAGTAGATGACCACACCACACCATCGTGTGTCAATAGATTGTACCCCCTTCACCCGCTGTGCTCATCTCAGCTGCAAAGTTAACACTGCTGTTATTTAAGTTGTTGCTGTGTGTTGTTATAATGTCAAATATTTCGATTTGACATTCTATTGCCTCTGCTCACTACACCACCGGCTGCCAGAATGTACTACAGTAGTACATTCAACAAGCCCACTCGCTAAAGAGTAGTCTGCAGAAGCCGTCTTCTCTCTGCCTGAGCGGCAAGAATTCAGAGACTAAAATGTATTGAAAAGAAACCACAAGGTTTAAACACCTGCTGCTTGTAATAGTTTCCAGTGTATATGTAGAATTGATATATAATAGCATAGCCCTCATCGCACTTGTATAAAGGGGATGGATGAACGGGTATCACTGGGTCTTGTTTGTGAGGGGATAGGCTCGGGGTCTGTGTGTGTCTGTGTTTGTGTGGGGACTGACTGAAAAAGACAATAGAGAGTTGGAAAAGTTTAGTAGTTTTGCAGAAACCTGGCCCTCTACAGTATAAATCACTGTTCTGTGTGTTGATTTCTGATAAACATTCACGGACGTGTTACTCGTTCAGTGCTATAATTTAAATATGGCAATAACAACACATATTTTCAGATGACATCTCCTGGATGACTTTCATTGTGGTGCAGTTGGTTGCTCACAGAAAGCTGGCCATTCAGCGTGCATTTCTGATGTAGTATACTACCCAGCAGCGAGTTTATGACTGTATCGACATCACACTCTCTCTGATGAATGGATTTCTTCTCTGTTGTGCTGTGAGTTACTTCAGCAGGCTGAGATTTCTGTGCCAGCAGAACCAGCTCCATCCCAGCTGCTTCTGTACAGCTGGATTTACAGCCCATGTGTCCTTGTCCTTGGACACCAGTCCTCAGTGCTGCTGACGAGGTGACACAGTCTGTTAACAGTTTACATCTGTGACTTCAGTAAGCAGAAACTAAACAGCAGTGTTTTTGAAAGTCTCAGAGCTCGGCTGTGAGTGCTGAGCTGTGTGTTGTCTCCAGCGAAGCAGCCTTAAAATCCCTCAGTTGTTCCACTGAGGCTTGGCCTGCCAACAGTCAGTACAGACGACTATTTTGTCACAAAAAAGACCTTACTGACAAAATAAGTTCAGTCATGCCAAATTATGGCAGCTTAGAGGCAGGGACCAAAGCCTTAATTGGCTGCTCATTCCCTGTCCTGGCCTTCTGAAGCCTCCGCTGTTTGCTTTAGACTCAACTCCCTCCATCTCTGTTGCTGTTCTGCTGGCAGGCTCACGGCTTTTAAGATCTCAGTGAGGCGTATTTTTGGATGGCTGAAGAACGCTTGAAGGAGCCTCTTATCCCTCTCAGCACTGATGGCTGTGAAGCGTGAGCATCGCCTGATTTGATAAGACATGGCAACCTCTCTGTGGCTCATCTCTGCATGTTGTACTCAGAGAAAACAAACCCAGACCCAACCAAAGACAATGTTTTGTTTTCACTGTCTGCCTTCATGGTCACATGAAGTGTAAGCATCCAGTGTATTTCACACAAGCCTTAGTGTGCCATCAAGCAACCCATGTGAAATAAGACCATTTAAAACATTTTCCATTAAGCCTAAATAGATGGCTGCATTACCTAGTGACAAGTAGACCAGTTGATTTCAGTCATATTGATCATTTAATTCTATTGTTTGATATGATCTAAGGATTCCTGAAACAATGCATGAGATTTTTCCTCTTAAAGGCAGACAAAGTCCACTTCATAGGTTGAAGGTGAAGATGCAAACCAACACACCCCCTTTAAGCAAACACTTGGCAACAGCGGAAAGCAAGAACTCCCTTTTAACAGGAAGTAACCTGGAAGAACCAGACTCGGAGAGAGGCAATCATCTGCCCCGACCAGTTGGGGCTAATGGGAGGAAGACAGGACAACAAACAGACCGTGGAAGACAGCCAGAGACTAACAACAACTAATGAGTAAATGCAGTGTGATGTGTGATCACATAGTGACTGAAAAAAGCTGATTTAAGAAGAAAACCAGTAGCCTAGGCCTTTTGCAGCGTTACTAAAGTTACCTGACTATATGTTTTATCAAAAGGGAAAGTTTTAAGCCTTGAAATGCATCATTCATCTGCAGATGATCAGATCAAAATTAAGAAATGAAGCATAACGGACACAGAAGTGGGGGAAAAAAAGAAATCAAATTAAAACAATGGAGGTACAGAAAGTTAAAAATGTATTACACAGATTAGTTTGCTCTTTTTTCATCATCATAGACTTCTATACAACCAGAGGACTGCCCCTTGGTGCCTGTTAAAACAAATGCAGATTTGAGGCACTGTGTTTTTCAAACCAGGAAGTTAGGTCAGTCTCATACTGTCAATGTTCAAAACATAAATACAGGTCAATACAAACAACCAAGGGACATGTTTTCACATTAAGTTTGAAACGTTAGTTGCAATACCAATAAATCCCAATATTTGTATGCAGCTAATCAGATATGTGCACTTCTTCAAACTCATTAGCACGTGAGGACATGAAGTCAGCTAGAATGTGCAGCTTTGCAGAGAAGGTGAACGTAAAAGAAGTTGTTTCCAGAGTTCTTATCAGTCACCAGTTCACTTTCCTTCACTATCTTGTCTGTCTTTGTCAGTCTATTGGTTGCCATCAGTGCAAATCAGAAGGAGCGCTAAAGAAAGGCGAGAGGACAGTTTAGGTGATAATAATAAGATAAGATGGAAATTTAATGGCTCCCTTGGGAAATTGGCAGAAAGAATGGAGCTATTTTTTTTTCTTTAAAAGGCTGCATTTTGGGAATTTCAACTAAACTGGGTCCCTCTACCCTGCTGTGAACAGCATTCCACCTCCTCCAGCCACCATTCAACAACTACATGGCTACTTCATTTATCTGTCTGCACAGTGAGCTTCAACCAAACTCTATTTAATGTATCTGATGAGACTGACAGGATTGGGCTTTGTGAAGTGACCCCAACTGAAATGTTGACGTGGAAGTCTGTCTTCGTCCCATAGTATTGTGACACAGTCCAAACACTTTGTTCATTATACCAAAAAGAGCACTTAAACGTAGTCTTTTAATTGCAGTCTTCTTTCACCATGTTGACATGTTGAAGTGCATAGAGTAAAGTTTGATTTATAGTTCTGTGTTGAGTATCCACGTTGCTTTAATTAATGTGATCAGCAGCACCTGTGTTTACCAACCATTTCATGTCAAAACGTCTGCTGTGAAAAAGGTCTGAAACAAGCTTGATTAATGGAGGTCTTACCCTGCAATTATCAGGACCCAAAGCATCCACTGCCAACATCCTGGTGTCAGACACCAGGGGACAGCTGCACCTCTGACAGAATGCTATTATATTATTATCAGACACAACATTAAAACCTCCTGTGTTAAAGCCACAGTATTACTCGGGTGGGATTAATGTTGTGGCTGGACAGTACCAGTCAAATATTGGCCTTATACGCAAAAAGAACCAGAATTTTTTTTTAATCACATGTTTTAACTTCTAATGGCTGCATAAAACATCCTTCATGTTTCTTTAAACCTTTTAGCAAGAAATGCATTTCCACTGCATTATTCTATCAGGGCAAAACAAATTCCTCCATTGGGAGAACCAGTACACACTGCAGTGATCGTCACATCTAACTTGGAAATACCTTTGGAAATGTTGTTGCTTCTTGCAGGAGAAAAGCTTATCTGGGCTGCCTGTAATCAGTGTAACTGGTTTTCACCAGACTGACAGGTACATTAGAGGACAAAGCTGACTCTTCTACCTTTACAGGTTGTGCTGCTGGCTAACAGTACTATAGTTAGCAAGCAATGGCACTTTTATTTTTCTCCATTTTACAAGATGCAATGAAGCGCACAGCACGGGGAAAAAAGAATTTGACTGATCTTGGAAGACCTTTTGATTCCTCTTCTTGTCTCTGCCCACTGGAGCTAAAGGATTCCCAGTCTTAGCTGTTGAACTGTTGAACTGTTCGCTGACACCTGTCAAAATAACTGATCATCTAATAAACACACTGGACAGCTGCTCCCTTTGGGCGTGTTGTTAGAAATGTAACTTAATCATATACAAAAGAGGAAATGCAGCAGAGTATGATGAGGTTATATTTCCACAGGGATATTATGTAAAGGAATTTTTAATGTGATTTCTTTTTTTATCGCAGCAATCCTGCTCTATTAATCATTTCCATTAGAGTTCTATGATAATCACAGATGCATTTCACCTTTCTTTGGTGGTTTTTCCTTCTTTTCCTTTTTTTGATGTTAATGTTTAGTTTTTGTAGCAAATGTTGATTTACAGTGAAATGAAATGTATGTGGAATGAACTGACATCAGCCAAGACTTTTAATAAACCACTTGGTTAGCACACTTCGCAGCCTTAAAGAGCTATAAGATGCCTCCTTATCTGTAAGTGTGATCATTTCACTCTGGTATCAGGGCTGGTGCAAACACAGATGTGAGAGCATGAATGGTATTGTATGCTAAAGATATTAATATGGTTTATATGACAGTTTTGACCACTTATTACTGGGAAACAGTCTCACACACATTTAGTCTATTAACAATGTCAGTCAGTCTTTATATGAACACTCTCAGATTAAATGACTTTGGTATGTTCAAAAATAGATGTGATTGCAAAGAATACGCCTCTGGTTCTGTTTACAGTACAGTGAATGTTTGCTTGTGAAAATGATTGAGATGATCCAACTTGTCAGATGGTTGAACTCACACATTTCTGTCATCAGAGTGGGGGAGCTTTGTCGGACAGTTTCAGGGTTTGGCCCAGTTGTGGCCCACATCTGCTGCTTTCTATTGGCTCTGTTTTGCCTCGATTGATGATGTTGGCTCAAGGTGAGTCTGCCTTCTTCAGTTTGAATACAGGTCCACATTATATGGGATGGATGTCAGATGTGTTGCGACCCAGTTCATTTGGACCTTTTCTGGCCCACAGAACACTTGTAACTGAACCCAAAGTGCCAAAAGTAGTAGGCTGGGCCCAGATGTGGCTGCTGTCTGGGTGTATTTGTATGTGTGTTAGCGTTTTAGCCACTTCCTGTCTATTTTTAGTAATAGCATTCTTTGTGTATCTCTGGCTTTTTTTGCTTCCTCTGTTTTAATTCTGGTTTGCTTACATGTGGTTTTATAGAGATTCTTTCTCGTCCCTGCTTTTGTTTTTAGATTACTTTTACAGTTTGACATTATTTACTTACTTGAGGAATGAACCTTGTGTTTTTATGTGTCACTGAATTGAATGATTTGTGATTTGAGGGACACTTTTTTCCCCAGCCTTCCTGTTTGCCTTTTGTGTCCTGAAACTAGGTCCTCAGCCTGACTATAACATAACAGGATGTGACAAAGCAAGCAGTAGTTCCACTTCTCTCACTTTCTCCTGCCACATATGCAACTGAGTGCTACAGTTTTGAATGCCATCTAGTAGAAGATGTCCTATGTATTATCGCTATATTTAAACCCAAGCAGGTCTCTCACCTCTCTGTGACAGACAACTTTTCACAACACTGGAAGTGGGGCTGTGGCTGGAACAGCTATAAAATCAGTTACCGTTGAACAAGGATGGCCGGCATGCTGTGGCTGTCTGCTGTAATACTCGGCTGCCTGCCTCTGTTTTGCCCAAGTACCTAACTGCAAGCCTGAATATCACAGCTGTGAAGAGGCGTGCACAGATTATTGTGGACATGTAGAGATTAAGATTAAGTTTACTCTCATTAAAAACCTGAAAGAAAGCAGGCACAGAATTTATGTTATAACAACTAAAGAAGACTCTTGAAAAATTATTATAGGTGTATCAAAACCTTTGTCTGGAACTATATATATATATATGATATGCATTGCAGTCAAAATATTGAAGCTTTAATGGGCCCCGAGTTAGACTCATCACCTTTGTCCTTTATTCAAACCTATGTCTAAGGATTCTGGTTATTTCAGAAAGAAGAAAGAGTCTCCGACCATAGACTGGCAAGGCACTTTAAAATATAGTATAGCTGTGAAACCAGCCATCATGAGTTCACTGACAGAGCCAGTGATATATCAAGGCGTAGAATACAGTAATGCATCAGTTACTGCATGAAAAAATGAGAGTTACTCTATGCTGAGGCCACTTCGAGCTGCTTTATTTAATGGATGTTGCTGTGATTTAGAGCTTGGGTCGCACTCTGGCCAGGGAATGGATGTAATTTTCACCCCATCGTTAACAGCTTACATTGTTTATGATATCGGCTTTTATTTATTTCTTCTAAGAAGCTGAGGAAGCGAAGCTCTTTGTCCTTTATTTTTGGGTACTCAGCAAGGTTGTTCAGCACAATGCCCAGTTTCTCTGAATCAAGTTGTTGAAGCAGACATTCACATGTGAAATGTAAAAAGGCCTCATTAATGTCCCGATGGCCTTCGTGAGCTAACCAACTTTTTCATCCATGTGTCTTTCCGTCCATTTTTAGCAGTCTGTGCTGTCGGGGTAGCAGTCTAAACAGAGATGCCCTGACCTTCCTCATCCCAGCCTTATTTTTAAGGAGTATCAAGCTAACTCAGAGACATAATCTCTAGAGTCTCCCCAGTGGGACATACCCAAAACACCTTGTGTAGGAGTCAGCTTTCTTCAATAAGGTTTAATTAAAATTAGTAGGTTAATACGCATGGTTTTCACAAGGTAATCCAATCTTCTAAACATTGCATTCCCAAAAAGCTAAAGTGCATTCTGACAAATAGCAAAATTCTTTCCATTCTGTACATGAAATCAAAAGGAAATCAGGATTTGTTTGTGATACTTTTTGGAGAATATCAAGAAAAAAACACACAGACAAGTAACAATTTTGTTAAATCCTTCCTGCAGCTCTCTGTTATGCACAGTGAGTTTTGTTTTGTTTTTCTCTCCTGGCCCTTCGATGATCCATCTTCTGCCTTAGTGGTTGCTATGAGTTTTAAAGACCTGCAAAGCCAAAAGGTCAGAGGGTTGGTGGTGGGATCTTGCTCAAAGCTTTGTGTTCTACACTTGGATTCAATTTGTTTGTTTGTTTTCTCCTCTCAGCATGTAGTTTCATTTTCATGTGACAATCAGACTTAAGCATTTGCTTTGGTATAGGAAAAGATTGTGATTAAAAGGCACTCTTTGACATTAGTAACCCCACATGGTAAAAAATAATGAGGTGGGTGTGATAGCCCCATCTCGAATGTCATAACCCAATGCATTAATGGACACCTGAAACTAGAGTGTCCATCAGTGTTTTTAACTACATTAAGTTTTGTTGTTTGCATTGATTCACTTTGTAAGGTTTAGGCACCAAAATGATTTATAACTCAAGCTCATGGTTAGAATTTTAACAGACCTTTTTACAACAGCAACCACATTAGATGCTACTTTGTTTGGTAGGTGTGACACATGATGACTCCTCTTCTATCTAATATACTATCTGTGGTTAGCTGACAATGAGAAACATTAGGAAAGCAAAAAACATACATATCTAAGATGTGTTAGTCAGTTAGTGACTTAGCTCTGTTGTGGGAACTTCACAAGCAGCAGCAAGACTCCCACACAGAAAAGAGCAGGCATGTGACAATAAGACACCTCATGGAAACGAAGGGCTGGAGTGGAGGTGTGTTGCAAATCGACTTGCAAGTAAAACCTGAAGCAGCTTAAATAGCATATAGACTTAAAGTGGATGTGTAGAAAGAAATCAGCAGAGCTGTCAGCTGATGTGGTCTGGCTATAAGTCTGCTGGGACTTTTGGCAGAGTTTATCCAAATGCCATTACATTATTTGGAATGCATAATAAAATGGAGAGAACAGGAGAAAACGGATGCCAGAAGAAGATGCGATTAAAAACATATAAATAACCAAGCTAACTAATTATAAATTTGCTCAGTGAACTCACAGATGACCTGGAACCTCAAAACGAAGTACCAGCTTCAACAAAACTTCTTGCACCTCTTGATTTTTTGATTTTTACAGCCTGGACAAGCGAGGTTCACAGTGAAATGGCTAAAAGATAGAAAAGGGATGGATGACAACATTGACTTTGGACTAGTTTTTGTTCTGATCAATATATTAATGTCACTGAACTTTAAAAACATGTGTTTCCTTAGTAACAGTCTACAACACTCGGATAAACAGGGAAATATTAAAATACTTGAACTACTTTAATTTCAGGACCATGGACAGCGCACAGCATTTTCATCATGATCTCATGGACTGTGATGTAACACATGACTGTTTGTAGTGGTGGACCTACACAAATTCAGCTGCATGCACTTTGACAATAAGTGGGCTATAGATCATAGATGCACTCACACCCACACCCACGCTCAAATCTCCCCGATAAAATCTGCAATTTCTTTTATTTATTAATTTTTCTCAAAACAAAGGTAGCTTAGAAAAACTGTGGTGGTAATGTTAACACCACCACAGTGTAGAATTTTTTTTAAAGTTTAAACCTTTGTCAATCAGGCATATTTGCTTTACTTTATCCCTTGAAAGGGTGCAAGTTGTCTTAATACAACAATGCTATAGAACATAATGTCAAAATATTTTATACGGCTTACAGTCCTACACTGGAGCCTGTCAGTTACTGAAGCCTGTTTTCGTTAGGGCAACCCTTTCTTTCAGACTGCCACTGTAGGCCTACATTTAACATACAGATGTAGGACCTATAGTCATATGCTTTTCTGATTACAATTAAGAAGCTGCCCCTATCCTGTTAATAAAGTACTCTTAGCTTGGACTTAATTACAAGGCTCAATGTGAAGACTGAGCGTATCATATTTAAATGAACTTCACCTGTGTTTAGAAAACAGCGCAACTCTCATAAATCAACCATAAAACTAACCACACCTATCAGCGCAATATGTGGATTATATGCTGTTTTGCCCCGTTTAGTAAATCTGGCCTGATGCCCAGTTGGTTGTCCAGCATCTGTTGGTCTGTCTGGAGCTTGAAGTCCCACAGGATCTTAGCCATAAGTGCTCCATGTTCTCAGTCTTTGTCCATTTATGCTGTGTTCCATTTGCATCAGTATGCCCTGCTTCCTCTGATTAACTGATAAGTCACATGTTTTTGTTGAAGAAAACTGTGTTCAGTTGTGAATATTCAATGTAAGGATGTCTAATCTAAAGATTAAGAGAGTGGCCGATAGGTCCGGCACTGGGTTAAGTTTGTTTTAGATGGCATAGGTAAGACATGCTGTATAGTGTGTAGAAAGCAAACTCTTTAAAAACTGTTGAAAGTTCAGAATTTTACAGGTCAGCAATATTCTGCCACTTTTAATGCTGATTGGTCATGTTTTCTTTAAGGATTAAGGATTGTATCGCACAACTCTGCAGTCGCCTCTGTATGTTTGGCTGCCGGCCAGGCCAGTTCAGAGTGCAGCAGTGACGTTATTTTGCTGCTTTTTATAAATGATTAATGAAGAAGAAAATACAGACAGACCACCCAAAAACAGAATGTGCAGGTGAAATGTAATCTAACTTTACATCAGTACAAAATTCTAATCTTGACTTTGTCCTTTCTGTCTCCTCATCACCGTCTCCATCTACACGTGTTTCTTAAGGTTTTCATCCCTGTTGCCGTCTCTCTCTGCTCTGAGCACAACCTCGGGGAAAAGCTATGACATCTAAAGTGTAGATGAGTAACTGTCTTTTTTTATGCCACAGAATACTAAGCACGAATAGATGCCAGCAATACAAGACATAAAATTATTTAAATCCTTTTTCTTCTCCCTATTGTCTGTATCATAGCTTATGTTTATGGTGCCTGTATTGTTCAGATGGAATAACAATGCGGTTTTACTGCTGATGCAGTTGGTTCAGGGTATGGATGTAGTGTTGCAGGTTTTTGTATTTTTCAAGCAACCACTAGTTTCCGTCCCCATGGTACCTTTAGTTGGTTCTTCTGCTTGCCAGATTCATCAGTTATTGACCATGAAACACAATCCAGTGCTACAAAAAACACAAGAGGGAGACCTCTGGTGAGAATCTTTCTATTTTATATTCCTTTCAATTCAATACAAAATACTTCAAAAATAATAATAATTCTTATATTAGTAACAGTGTAAGTGAAAATTTGAGGTTCAGTTGATTTTAGCACTCAGTACATTTGTGGCTAAAAGACTTGTCAATTGCATAAAGTTGTTTTTTTTTCATACACTTTGTCACTTCAGTTTTTAATTTAGTTTTTTACCTCTCAGCAATAAAAAACTGATGGGGGATACTGCTGGGCAGGCAGGTGGCCGGGCGGGTGGCATAGAGACCCGAGTTTGTTAATGTGGTGACACAGGAGTTTCAATTTGATACTATACTTGTATCTACTAGGAGGCTGAGAGGTAGCACTGGTGGCTGCCAGTATTTTCTTTTTTGTTGTTGTTGTTTCTGTGATATAATGAAGAACAGTCACAGTGATTTCATAAGTTTTAAAATGTTCTACTGGCAAATAATAAAAAATTTCCTTGGGCTATGGTGCCACTGCCGAAACATTTGTCCATCACTGCACACAAGCTTCAGACTTCAATTCAATTCAATTCAATTCAATTTTATTTATATAGCGCCAAATCACAACAACAGTCGCCTCAAGGCCACTTAAACATCCGTGTTTTCAGGTCACATTGCTACAACAGAACTTCTTGTCATATTTTAAAGACCTCATAGTTTCATAGAGCTCTTTGCTCTCAGACTGCAAGGTTTCCAGATTTTTAGTCAAATCTGGTTGTGATGTAAAACTAGAAAAACCTTTATAGTAACTTCCTAGAAACTCTGGATGACTATTAAAATAGTAATTTGAAATAGACATTTAAAAATGGAAAAATCTGAAAAGTCTATGGTAAGTCTGTGGTAACTACCACGAGAACAATCTGCGACAAATCAGATTAACAAAATCACAAGTAATGGAAAAATTCAGAGTTTTGAATAAACATTTAGAGCATCTATAAGGAGGTTTTTGTTTGCAGCTGTTTCTAGAAGTCTTTCCTCTGAGTTTTATATATACCTGCAACAGAATCTAGAGCTGTCTAGTTGATCTGTTTACTAAAGTGTGCATGGATGCATTCCCATAACTTCTTTATCAAAATGGTCAATAGCCCCTTTGTTAAGAAAACTTAAAAATGTTACCTGCCACTAGATTTACTATCAAATGTACATAATGCATAATGGCAAGTGATTTTGTTGCATGTTCCATGGGTGTTGTCTGAATGAAGCTGTGAAGGATATTAAAATAAAACTGACCTGGTTTTAAATGATCCGTAACATTGATGAAGAACCATCAATGTTAAGTAAATGATGGCTGAAAAAAGCTTTGCATTCTCCCATGAAATATCTTTTTCTGAATACATCTGTATCTGTAAAAATCCAGGAAAAAATCATAGTAACTCACTAGAAACTGATTATTTCATTAATTTAAGTGTTTCGCCCAGCTGGAGTGGAAATGGTACTGAAAAATAGCACTCACTAAGCTTTTATATGTTTCTTTTTGGAAAAGCACCATAAATATTCATCTAGGCACAAAGACAACAATGAATTATAATCAGACACTTAATAGAGCAAACCTAGAGCATGCCTTAGTGTGTGATCCACATCCCCAAGTTGAGGAAATTGGGTTTATCTGGCAGGTGAGTCAGCGGCTCTGAATGTGCTGAGTGAGAGAATGGAGCTCTTTGCAAGCAAACACAAGCTTTCGTTATCGCCCTTCTTCTTAAATTGGAACCCCTCATGAGCATGGGCCAGACTCCCCTCATGAGTCGGCACTACAGAGGAGAGCACTCATTATTCACACATTACCTCCATTTCCACATGAAGTTTAAAGTGGCACCTGTTCCTCCTTCAGTCACTGATCACTGTAGTGTTCCAGCATGCTGATCTGAACAAACATTCTGCTCTTCTGACTGCTCTCCCTCATCTGTCTTTTTCATCAGTGGACTCATGAAGACTCAACGGACTGCGTGAGTAGTCACAGCGTGTGTTGTGTGGACAGGGGTTCAGTGTGGGACAGTGTGTTTTCTGTCGTAGCATCCCATGATCTCTGTGTGGGTACTAACACAATTATTTTTCCACCTACCTTTCTCTTCAGTTAGCAGTCAAAAGAAGAAGCCTGATAGTGCTCGGCATCTACAAAACCAAGAAGCAACATATACAATTAAGATTTTCTCAGTTATACCTGGTGTAAGCAAGTGATCTGGATGGGAGTAATTATGAAAAAAAGATATCTTAGATCTCTGCTTTTATATTATATTTATATAGAATTGCACAACACATGCAGACAGCATTTTGCTAATTAGGCTAAGTTTAATTCAACCCAACCTCTCTAGAACGTACAGCCATATGAGAGGACTCCAAATCTAAACCAACATATGTAGTGAAAAGTGTAGGGCTAGTGAAAATGACCAAAGGTCACATGTGAATATTGGGAAAAAAACGAATTCAAATATCTTATCCACAAGAGGGAACCCAATTTAACAAGAGGGCTGACATAGTGGGAAAAAAAAAAAACATTTAGTGCAAATCTGGAGTCAGAGAACTGCTTTTGGTCACAATTGAAAACAAATGATCACAAATGTGTAGTGATTTAAAATTTGAGAATATTTTCAAATCTCAATCTAATTTAATCAGTCGACAGCTTTTAAATGAGGGCTTTTAAGGTCAGAGAGGAGAATGGCAGACAGTGGCATAAGGCTTTACAGCCTTTACTGATTTGTTGATGAAAACCAGGGTGGCACCTGTGGCAGCTCCTTACGGTGTGTGTGTTTATGTGTGAGTGTCCATGTGTGTGTGCGTGCACGTACATGTTTGGTGTGGGTGCCTTATGGGTGTATTTCTTGAATCACAGCCTCCCAGTCTTTGAAGAAATGGAGTTGTAAATACTCTGTTGATTTTATTCTCCAAGTCAAGTCAGGCTCGTGGTTTTACTGTTGGTTTTCTGAGCCCAGCAAAGGAATCTCTGTTTAGCTAAAATACTGTTACTGAACACACACACACACACAATATTCTAGACTCTGCAGCAGTAATTGTCAAACAAGTGTTCGGTGTCTCCTGTTGCCTCACATCACATTGTTATTTTATTGAATGTGGAGTCTGTGTAACGCAGAGGTCTGCTTTGTGCTACCTTCCATCCAATAAAGAGTGTCTGCTTATTTATTCTACTTGAATACAGCTGCTGTTGGTTTATTCTGCAATCCAAATCCACAGAGACATCACTGCTTTTGTTTGTGAGCATGAAAAGTACAGTACTTCCCTTCCAGCTCTCTGCACATTCCTTCTCTGCAGTGCCCATCATAATAGTGCTGTAAGTCTGTGCACTGGTTCAACATAACACACAGTCCCATAGTTCAAGAGTAAACAAGATGTTTGTGTCTACCTGTAGTGCAAAGCACAGGGGTTATTGATGAAGGATTACAGGGAGTTGGGGCTTAGTTTGTACTGCTGTAAATTGTTTTGTTTTTTTTAGATATTTTGTTCTCTGGTATATGCTCTGTCTGTCTCACTTTTAACATTGTGCTACCACAGCAGGGCTATGTGTTCACATTTTGACCTGTTCTCACTTACAATCTGTGTTCTTGATATCTTATTTGGACTAGGTAGACACATAAAATCAGTGCATGCACAACACACGGCTGTTTTGTGGCTCCTATTGCGTCATTTCTCATGCAAGAAGCGAGGTCGCCAAGCTAATACAAGCAAGCTCACAGTGGCTCTGATCACCTTTTACAGAGAATTAATCAACTCAAATGGTAAAATTTGTGCATCTATTCTTGTCCAAACATGTTAGAAGCTGAGACAGAGAGAAATTTAAATATGGGATAGAAGAATACACTGTCAACCCAAAACATTATGATCGTTTTCAGGCAACTGATTGCTAAAACTCTCAATACCAACATCGTTTTTTTAGTTACAGTCCCCTTAGTAGTATGGACAGTACTAGAGACTAGAATCAGCAGACACTGTTTCTGCAATAGCTACAGTCTGAAATAAATATTTTCAGCTTGAGACCTCTTGAGGGTTATGGCTAGTTTGGGAAAAGTGGGAAAGTATGCTTTTTGATTGCAGTCTCAGTAGTGTACCTTGCCTGTGCTGCGGTTCTTCTTCTGATGACTCACTGTAAATGACTGTAGGCACAGTCAGACGTATTGCATCTGTGCTCTGACTAAACAGTGACATCACTTATTCTTCGCAGCTTTGATGCCGCCTTTCATAATATTACATCATATTGATGAGCTAACAGCTTGTTAGTGAGTTTCTAATGAAGTAGAATTAATGGAAAATAAACTGAAGGAAATTCTTCAAAAGCAGGCTTGGTGCAACCCAGCATTGAGCAAAATTTCTTTTAGATTCTTTTAGATCCCTTTTTTAGGACAAAACTAATTTAGGTTTCAACTTCATTGCTACTGTTCACTATTAAGTACTTTTTAAATACTCAGTTATTACAGTGGAGCTCTCCACAAGTACAGACTGCAAAGGAATATAAAGTTTACATTTAAGAACACCTCGGCTGCTCTCTATGGACCTGTACATTATTAATGACATACATTTATTAATAACAGAGACGGTGAAAACAACAGTCTGGTGGTTCTGCTCTGTTCTTTTTCTTTGTGGTTATGTTTTTTATTGTTTCTCTGTTTTTTCACCTTTATAAAATGTGGTTGGATTTGAACTAAACGCCACATAAAACTAAATGATTGATTGCATGCGCTTGTGGAAACTGTGCACGGGATTGGTTGCTTAGTGTTACCTGCCAGCATGTACTTACTTCTCTGCCAATACTTTACAGGTAAACTCAAGATGCCTTTTGTCATGTGTCCTGTGGCACACACGAATTAAATTCAACTGAATTTGAAGAAAGAACCACTGCAAATCTAAAATATGTATTCAATTTAATTTTAATTCAGTTCAATTGTATTTATATAATAAAACCCTACAATAATACCTATGCACTGTGTTGAACTGATATCAGGTCATGATGAACTAGGGCTAGGCAGTACTTTTGTGTAATATCAATTTCTACCCCATCTTGGCGCTTCAAGTCACTGTAACCTTTATTTTGTAGGCTATTGAGGAAATGTTGGTAGGATTAAAAAGAAAACTATAGCAGCACACTTCTAAAGATATTTTAACATACCAAATGGTAAAATGCCACCCCCTGTGATGAAAGTTTTGATTCAGAGCTCAGAGGGTAATTACAAAATGTACTTTTAAGACCATCCCGTCTTTAAGCCAGCCTTCTTCTTGATTGGCTGCCCCTCATAAATAGAAGCTTTGACCAGAATGAGGGGCCCCTTGGGTCACAGCCAGAGCTGTGTGTTTGAGATGAGAGATATGATATCCCCTCTTGCTGACATCATACAGAGCCAAACCGTGTTAAACTGTGAAGACGAGTCATTCAGATGACCCTGCCATCCATAATTCTGTAGTGGAAAAAGCCACTCACCACATCTGCCCCTGAGAGACCCTGTCCACAGGGGAACAGTCATTTCAGACCCATTCTTCCAATTTCTGTTGTAATGAAGAGCAAAGCTGAAACACTCATTAAATTTTTCATAGCGCATGAGTTTTCCCTTTAACTGGATTGAAACCAAAAAGGAAGTCTCTAAAACGTTTTAATTATTTCGACTTCATATTTTATTTATTCAGTTAGCTGTGCCTGTTTTATTTAAATGGGTCAGTTATTTCGAGGAACAACTCCTTTCAAACTCTACACAATTAACTCAGAGTTGTTTCTCTTAGAGATTACTGTTTAAACTCCAACACGAAGACACTATAATGATCCAGTAATATAAATATTTTGTGCATTTACTGTTGAGTAGCAGAGCACAATTTTCCCTCTGCAACTGTTCAATATGTCAGTCCAGCACAGGTGGCTAATGATAGTGGATGGATAAATGTGTTGAACTGGAGACAGAAAACTGTGGGTAATAAATAATGCAACCTACATAATACCCAAAAAGGCTATTCCTTAAAAGGGACTTTCATTCCCAGTTCCAAATTTTAATTCTTGTGTCCTCTAGTGTAGCTCTGCTTGATTCACAGCTGAAAACATTTTATTTGTACGGTGACATTTGCAGAGGCTGTGGCTGTACTGTGGATGTCTGTATGTATGGCTAATTCCCAACACCAGTCTCCTGATGTGCATCAATAGATGTAACTATTATGTCAAATTGAAACAAGGCATTTCAATTCCCGCAATATAGGTCCCCCCTTAACTTTCTTTAGTTTGACTGCACCTTGTAAATGGAGGGTTTGAACAACAAATGAGACACTGGTACTTCCCACACTGCCTTCATTTCTCAGCTTGGTCCTCGTCTCAAGTAGATCAGTTTAGCTCTTTACTCTTGAAGGTTCCATTCTTTTTAAGCCCACATTCTCCTGTTTGGCTGCATAAGGTTTGAGCAGTAGAGCTTCTTGCCTGAGATGACCACATAAGAGATCTCTCTCTTTGACAACATACAGAAAAAAGACTAAAAAAAAAAATAGTGTGAAACTGAGCAGGAAAAAGCAGTCTGAAGCCTGACCTTTTATCTCACAGCGATTACTTGTACAAATGTCATTATTTGAAACTTCGGCCATGTCTAATGAGCATCCACTACTAGAACAGGGAAGAATATGTTCAGTTTAAATTGGGTAAGGAAACCCATCCCTTGAAGAAAGGTCTAGCTGTATGCTTCTAGAGCCATGGCTAACAAGCATGCAAACTGTTAGCCCAGCTTCCCTAGCTGCCATTTAAAGCATCAAATTGATCAAATTCCTAAATGTAACATGCTGACTGTGGGTGTTGTTGAAGGGTCTCCAGCATTCACTGAAATATCAGGCACAAGTGTCCTTCCCTCCTCGTGTGGGGAAGAATCAGCGCAGTGTGGTAACTGCTAATGAGCTTTTGTAGTGGATTTGTTCCTAACATTAGTGGAATCTCCCCCACTGGTGATGGAGGTTGAAAAGACAAGGAGGTGGAGGACAGCAGTGTTTGATGTTTGACACACAGGAAGTCACTGCCGATTGATTGGCTCCCGTTAAAGCAGACGTTCCCCTCATAGGAGAGATGTCTCATGTCTTAATGTAAAGCGTATCATCTGTTCAGTCCCTGGGAATTCATCCCTGCAGACTCCTGCTTGCACTGCGTTTGAAAGACAGATGAAAGACCAATTTGATTTTTTTTCTTCCCATTTCAAAAGCACGAAAATCTCTGGCAGCAAAAGTGGAAAGGAATAGCAGCAGATTAAAATAATGAGGCTTTTAGAGGACTTCAGTAGCTTCACATGAGTCGCATTTCTCTCTCATCTTTCACCTTCTTTGCCCTGCAGAGAACACAGGAAGGAGGGAAATATCTTAACTCTTTAAGCCCCGGCTGAATTCTGCTTTGTACGTCTCTGCTCTTAAATTAGCAGAAGACAACCCTTTTAAATATCCAGTGGTAGATATTAAACTGCCTGCCACAGAATAATAATTAGAGTGGTGGTTGTTTCTGGAGCACCCCCCTTTTCCTTTGGCAGTGCTTCGCTAATTTGCAGTGACATCTCCGTGGCTCAGGAGCCCCTGGGCTGTAGGCAGAGGCACGGTCATGATGGGGAAAATGGAACCCACTGGGCATTCTTTACTGGAACTATCAACCCCCGCACACACTCACAGCTCCACCACTTTCCTGCTGCCATTTTTCTCTCATCACACGCTCCTTCATCTCTGCAGCTCCGCTCCACTCATCACTCAGGAGTAGAAAGCAATCCTCTGCTATCTGAGAAAAGTGGACCTTTTTCGTGCCTTTTAATGGACTCCCAGCAGTTGACAGGCTGTACATGTGGCTATATTAACGCAGCTGGACGAGCATGTTCGAACACGTACCCTAATGTGTATGGCAGAGATTCTCATGACAGAGACAATACATGTTTCTTTAAGAGGTCTTCATCATAAAATACATGTATTTGAGTTTAATATTGCTGACAGTAACTGTTTTGTATACTTGGAGAAGGTTTATGACCGAGTTCTGTGGGTAGATTACTATAAGGCATCAGATCCTTGTAAAACCAAAGTGAGAGCTGTGTTCAGGTCCTTGACACTAAGTTATGCACATTTTCAGGGGATGTTTTCATTGTCTTTGATCCAGTCTGTGATTTGCAAAGTGTAACCGGTACAAAAAGGGTGTCCATTTTAGGAACCACAGAGTTGCACCCCTGCTTTTTGTAAACTATATGGTTTTGTTGGCTTTAACAGAAGGTAACCTTCTGTATGTGGTGTGGGGCTTTGCAGCTGATTGTGAAGCAGCTGGGATGAGAGTCAGCATCTTCAAGTCTGAGTAGGGTGTGAGATGAACAGGCGGAGCAGTGCGGCATCAGCAGTAAATCCTATTTTTTCTGTTTTGAAATTTTCTGCAGTGTTCTTTCTATGTGTTACATAATGCAGTTTTGTCAGACACCATCTGTGTTTTGCTATTACACACAGGGTGTCCTTTGGCTTTGGTTCCTTGATGCAGTATTGGCCACCAAGAAATAACGTCGTCGTATCAGACCGCTAGAAAGTCGGAGGTTGATGGTGATTGGTGGTCACCGAGTAATCAGCCAGGAGACCATCGTTTGTGTACTATTTGCACCTTTGTGCTTCGCCCTTGTTGTTGTATACTCATTGATTGCCTCATTCTTTCTTTTTGCTTTCACTCACTGGTTAGGTGTACCTACTAACAAAATGGCATTATGTTCTAGTGTGAGTTTACAAATCATCTAATTGTGCAAACACCAGGTATATTTTCATTATCTTCTCATGACTTGTTTCCTTCAAAGAGAAGATCAAGGTTCTTTGTCCATAAACTGCAAGTGCATCAGCATCTGTGCAATTACTAGTTAAAGAATAATAGAAATGTGACTGTGGTAAGAAAAACAAATAATTAAACAATATAAAAGGAGAAGAATCTCTGAAGAATCTAACCTTAGTTTCAAAAAAGCCTTTTCTAGCACTCAGTGCTGATGTGGAGTGATGGTATATTGGAGTGTTGTGAACAGGCTTGTGTTTGGGTGGTGTGGAAATGTCAGAATACCTTGAGTGGTGAAAATGTGAAGCTGATGCATGTGTTGTGTGCTTCAGTTGCTCAGTACACTAAATTTTCTGACAGCATGCCAATTGAACTGAAGCTGTTGTCTCAACTTGAATTTTGTTGCCCTTTCCTCTGTTTTTCCATCCCCTCTTCATCTTTGTCTCCATTTCTCTGCCTCCTCCCCTTTTCTTCCCTGTGTCTCTCTACTGAGCAGGAGGCCTTTATAACAGGTCTGCTCCCAGAAACAACCTATTCTGTGACTGTGGCTGCGTATACTACCAAGGGTGATGGAGCTCGCAGCAAGGCCAAGGTGGCCACCACCACAGGAGCAGGTGTGTGTGTGTTCCATACAACTAATACAGCAAATTTGAGCATATATCTTGATCATATTCCTGCTTGTTCTAATATGTATAATGTCACCATTAGAACAGTTTTACAAATAGGCATTACTTGATATATTGATACATTTGATACATTTTTAGCATACTTGACTTCTTTGAATTGGAATTGACTGATGATATTTCACAAGAACACAAGTACACGCAAGTATATTGAGAAACAGCTCTTGTTTTTTTAAACCAGATGTCACTAGCAATGAGCGGATTTGACTAAGAATCCAAAAGTACTGCACACGCAAAGTCACTCTAAAAAGCATTCCCTACTTTGTTGTCTGTTTAAATCTACCATAATTTACACATTCTATTCAATGAGATTTAAAAGTAATGAGCATGAACTCATCAGAGAAATTCATTTTCCCAACAGACTTCTTTGCAACTTTGACTTCTTTTGGAGCCAGAAAAGTTGCCCCAAAAACACAAAAACACAGGTTTAAAGCGCTTTTTAGACTCAAAGGCTAGTCTGAATAACAGTCTTTGTGATTCTGATAATACAAAGTAGTGTGACCTTTATTATAATCTTAGAGTCCTCTCGAAAACAGGTCCTATTCCTTCCAAGCAACTAAGAAAATAAGCTAGATCATATCTAAATAGTGTCTTTT
>VUQG01024094.1:8961-31459 GCA_015106755.1 Etia nguti | reverse complement strand
AAATGCATACAGGAGCACATCTGGCCATTGGTGCGCTAGCGCGTCCATGCCCAAGGGTGCATCGTGGTCGATTATGGAGAAGAACAGGGGGCAGTGAGTATTTACCCTGGAGGCAAAAAGATGCCAAATAGATCCCAAATCTGAGCCCCTCCCCGGAGAAGAAGGTCCGGCCCCAGGTTCAGGTGGCCCGGAACATGGGTGGCTCTTAGAGACAGAAAATGAACACTGCACCATAACAGCAGAGAGCGAGACAGCTTCAACAGGGGAAGGGAGCGTGTCCCTCCCTGCCTGTTTATGTAAGACACCACTGTTGAATTGTCCATCCTGACTAAGACATGCTGGCCCTCCAGGACTGGGCGGAAATGTTTGAGAGCTAAGAACACTGCTAACAGCTCTACGTGGTTGATGTGCAGCTCGCGCTGGGCTGCGGACCAGATCCCTCTCACTGATGCACCATCGCACAGCGCTCCCCACCCCCTTAGGGAAGCATATGTGGACAGAACCAGTGACAGCTGTGTCTCCGCCTGCTCGATGGAGCAAGCTGCGAGAGCCCAGTCGTCTCGGTAGGCCAAGACGCGGATGCTTCTCTCTCCGAGGGGCGCTAGCGCTGCCTCGACACATTTCGCAAAGGTGCGAGGAGCGAGCGACAGCCCGAACGGCAGCACCAGGTATTCGTAGGCTACACCCTCGAATGCAAACCTCAGAAACTGCCTGTGGTTCGGGTGTATAGCCACATGAAAATAATCATCTGTTAGATCGATTGGCGCAAACCAATCTCCCGGGCCTCCTTTACTATGAATTACAAATCAATGGGCATATTTTGGGAAAATATAACTTTATTGCAATATTTTCAGTGTCCACGAGAGTTCCTAATCTGCCTCCACATCCCAAAATCCAGCTATTCTAGAGCGCCTTTGCATGAGCAGCTTTTACTGGGATTTCCTATGTCTGAATTTACTGCACATTGATAAGATCTACCAATATAATGTGAATAGGGCTCAATTCCAGTTCAAATAAAGTTCCAGTAAAGACCTTTCCACCGAGCTTTAACCTAGAAGGTAAAGACAGATTCTATCATGAGTCAGTGATTCCTGGTTGTTTTTGGTTATGTGAAATTTTTTTTTTTTTTTTCTGTTTTCTGTAAAGATGATTCCACATTGCTTCAGTAATGTAGAGGCCTGGGCTCTGGGGAGGCCAATCCATGACTGATAGGTGCAAGGACTGGACTGATAATGAGGGAAAAAGCAGCCCACATAAAATATATAAAAATGAAAGAGGGCTAAAGACTTTTGCAAGGCACTGTAGCTATAACCCTCAAATAAACAAGCGTAGCGTTTCAGTCATTCATGCATACTGTTCTCTCTCTTGCATTCCCACATGATCTTTTACAGATTCTGCGTCTAAAGCTAAAGACACTGATGCTAAAATTATCTTCCTCATTTTTTTTTTTTAACCCAGCAAGCCTTTTTGTCAGCCCCAAACTGATGCTGCGTGGGTGGCAACTGTAATGTACAGCTGATGGCCTGCATTTCTCTTTCACATTTCAAGAGCCCACATCAAGATGAGCGAGTTTTTGAGACTATCACAGAAACCAGAGAGTAAAGTATATGGCTGTGAACACAGACAGCAAGTAATATGGGCTTTTGCTTCAGACTGAACTTGCTAAATAAAGAGTAAAAAAAAATCCATCCATCAGTTCACTTCAATCTTTGGCAGCCCACCCTCTTAAAACCTTACATGGTGAAGCGAAATTAAATATTTAAACGTTCAGTTTGAAACATTTATCTGGTCAAATTTGTTTTGTGTTTTCATATATTACCTTACAATAAAATCCTCAGTGCTACAAACAAAGATTGGACTTCTAGTATTCAGAGCTCTGCAGCTAAAAAGAAAACGAAAGAAAACCAATTAAATGAAAGTGTATGAGACAGGAATGTGTGTGTGTCTTATGTGCATGTTTGTGAAATCTCTCCAAATCATAAGTTACAGGTGAAGTGCCAGATATTTAATTGGACAATATGACAGCTCACTAACTTTACATGCGTGGCTTCAGCACAGCACAGACATGGGATAAATTACTTTTTGACGTCAAGGTGCCGACTGACAAGTCCTCATAGCGGCAGTGATTCTCTGCAAAGGTTTATACAGTGTCTAGCTTTAGGGCACACGCAAACATGGAGCCACGAAGCACTGACAGAAAATAACAGGAATGAGGAATGAAAACAATCACTTTCCAAACACTCAAAAACATATCACTTTAATCAGGCAGGCTGTTTGTATTAAGTATAGTAAATATACGCTAAAAGATATTAGTCTGTTCAGTTAGGAAGGATAAAGCATTGTGAATCAGCTTCACCTGCTTTGGTGCAAGGGTTTATCTCCGTTTTCCTCCAGACTTACTTTTTGTCTTGTTTTAGTTTTTTTTTAGTGTCCTTGTCACTGGGAGCGCCATGAGAAGGTACCTGCAGGCCATTCAGGGTCCAGCTACTCCAGGATGGCACGTCCTTAAGCAGCTTTACAAGGTTTGCTACTGTATGTGTCCCAGTACAGTCTTAGTGTGGTGGACATACCAGGTGATGGCAATTACAGGAGAGCATGCATGAACAGTATTTGCTCCTTTGTGTAAGGAAGAACAGGAGGGGCACTGCCAGAGTCCTACAAAGCTTTCAAAATTGTCACAATCAGACTCCATGAGGGTGGCGTGAGGGTTCAGTATTTAGTGGGACCCGTGTTCCCAAGTCAGCACCACGAAGCCAGAACTGGCAGGTCTGCCACTGGCACTCTCTTCACTGATGATGGTGCAGAAAGCATACTGTTCACCACAGTGACTATTTTGCATCCGTCACATGTGCTCAGTGTAAACCTGTTGATGCCTGCCCTTTATTTTTTGTATTTTTTATTTTTGTAGGATCCATGTCCTTGCTTGACTGTTCACTCTAGTTTCCCTGGGAACAATAAAGTATCTGATCTTACAACATATCTTGTTAACAGTATATTTCACTGTTTCTCAAACATGCAGTAATAGGTGATATAATAAAGTTTGCTGTTCACTCATAGCTAACCAGATGATGCAATTACATTTTTCCATACTTTCCAGTTGCAGTTGTGGCGATCCCTGATGTCATTAAGCTGCCTCACCAGTGGCATTAAACTCCATCATCCTGGACTGCAGCTGTTGGTGGCGATAGTCCCTGTGCTGCCTCTCAGAAGATGGGCTGTGAGCAGTAGAGCCACTCTAACCAGGAGCTGTAGTTGGTGCGTGTGCCAATCCACCAAACTCACTTTAATGCCAAACAAGAGTGCCATAAAGTCTGATGATTGATCAGTCATTGATCAGTCGCAGTCTATGACTGTCCAACACCAACACCGCAGGAAAAGAGACTTAACTGATTCACAGCTGAATATATTGTTCAGTTATTTATTTATTTATTTAACGGATCAGTGGGAAGAGTGCATCTGTGCATTCGAACAAAGACTTTTAGGAAAGTAGAAAGAACACAAAGGTCACAGAGATCAAAGGAGACAGGACAGGCTATTTTTTTTCCCACATTGCTGAAGCATCTTGGATACATCCATGTCCACAGTTGACTTTTGGCTTTTTTTGATATAAAATGTTATCACATTATTTATATATATTTTATTCTGCGAGACATTCGGAGGTCATAAATGACAAAATAAGTAATTTTGAAATGATATTTTTTGATGGTGATTAAATAGAATTGGAGAACTGCATGCAGGAGCAAATTGAAAACTGAAAATGGAAGCAGTGTCAGTCATTTGATTTTTTTGCATTCTTGTCAATTTTTATTTACCGTATTATTGTGGAAATGCCTCTCTTTAGGTAAAGGCAGAAAACAGATGAATATAATATAATGCAATAAATAAACATAATGGAGTCAGGCTCTCAGGAATTCTGTCTTGCTTTCCAATTATTTATTCTCTAGTAGGTCAACTTTTCTCATTTAATATCATCCCTGCTGAGTCAGCTCATACACAGGAACCATCCAGTCTTCTATCCTCGTTTGCAGCTTTTATTTGGATAAGCAGCCCCCTTAAATTTGCTTGTTAACGAGTTAAAACGTTTCTGATGTTTAAAAGATGTATTTTTATGAATCACATTGGACTTTGTTATGTTACTCAAGCAGCATCTCAATAAGATTATTTAACAAAATAGCAAATAGCACCGCTAAACTCAAACAACGTCACCTGCCTCACAGTTCGCTGGATGTTGAAAAGCTATCCAGAGGTGTTTGTGTGTGTGTGTGAGTGTGAGTGTGTGTGTTTAGAGGATAAATATGTAATATATACATATAAATATATAAAACTCATGTGGATATTTTTCCATTAAAAAAGACCTTTCCCTGTTTTTCTACGTGAATGTCGATGCGATTCTTATTTTTAATGGGAGGACAAATGGACATATTCTCAGCAATGAACGTGGCAGATATTGTGTCCGCTGTTTTTTTGTGGTGTAAGATGGTAAAAATAGCCTGGTGAGCTGTCTTCTTCAAGCCAGATCAATGACGCCTGCATCCGAAAGACGAGAGCGCAGCTTCTAAATGTGAATCCGCACGTCAACTTGAAAGGTCACTTCAGTGGCAGAGGACTGCACTTCTACTCACCTTTCCCCCTGGTTGGAAACTGTATTCTGTAATTGCAGGCAAAGTCACACACACAGAATACAGAACAACAAGATTTAGAAAGTTTAGGCCATGCAGTACAGTAGACTCGAGAGATCAGGACAAGGACACTAAAACAAATCAAAGAACCTCACCGAAGAGCAGGTCTGTCAATGAAAATCAGTCACATGTATTACTGAGATGAAACTTTGCTGGGCTCAGGTTGAGCTGTTTGGTCACAAAGATAGAGAAGTAAGGATGAGATGATCTGGATAGTGCAGGGGAGGGTTAGTGGATATAATCAACAAAGGATGTTGTAGATGGAGCTGCGAGGCAGGAGGGAAAAAAGGAAGGCGCGAGCACATGCAGAGGGTCGGTGTGACAGAGGACGATGCCAAGATTATGTAAAATGTTTTTCACAATAAAAATATTGTTTTTTAAATTCTCCATTCTTAGTCAGGATTCCATATATTAGCTATGATCAGATATTCACTGAGCCCACTGAGCCCGACTTTACTGCTTTACACATTGATATTTTACATGTTAATGTTAATGTCTTGTAAAAACAAAAACAAAAGAAAAATACAGCAATCACAAAAACAATTAAATAAAGTCAACTCCTTAAACACATAATTTCCCCCGACAGCACTGAAATACATTTGAGGTCTGTGAGCTGAACTAAGAATGAAACTGAAAATCACCGAAGAGTCTTCCAAGAGCCCTGAATGTTGTCTGTTGTCTGCACAGCCCTGCTTTGGTGTAGCTGACATTTTAAAAGTAGCCAGTGGTAGACCCCTGCTGCCTGACTGCTGTTTTTACGGCTTGTTGTGATAAGACAGCAACGTGTCAGCTTGTTCTGAGCCGTCTTCTGTATCAGACACATCCTGCACTCATACAGTTCAAACATCTTTCTATCTACCATGTGCTGCTCTTTATATATATATCTCCTTGAGCTGCTGCTCTCTATTTTAAGGACTTTTGGAGTGTTCAAAAATAATAAATGATGCAGCCACTGGGAACAAGCTATGAGCCATCATAAATAGCTTAAAATTGGCTATAATTGCAGTCATTTCATTTGCCTCCTTGAAAACACTACAGATGGGTACAGAGTACTGGCCCTACCCAAACTAGTCAGAAGTGTGGAACTAACAAGCCCAAAAGGAATTAGTATTTAAAGTCCATTCCTTTAAGATTCAGCATTTTATCTGCATTTTACTAATTACAGAGAGCTTCTTGGTCTCAGCATCATCAGCACCATCATTGTGCTTACATACTCTAATACAGCTAAATGGATGGAAAAACATATTAGCAGTAAAATATACTTGTGGTGCTCTGGATATTTGGACAAAACATTCAGGATTTTATTTTTATTTTTTGAAAAACTGAGCACTGTGTATGTTAAACTGCGCAGTTTTGTCCTCAAAATAACATCTTTAGCCAGTTTAGCCAGTCTGTGGGTCTGAAGATGAGTCTCTGGGCCTAATACAAAAGATTTCCATGAAATCTAGTTCACCATGACTAGTCCGCGGCTATCCTGCCCCATACGCAACAAACTGTGAGCCACTGTGTATTCTGACATTTTTCTATCAGAACCAGCATCAACTTTTACAACTTTTGCAACAGTAGTTCGTCCATCGGATCAGACCACACGGGCCAGCCGTGGGCGCCCATGCCCACCTTCACTGGTTCACCACCGTTCTTTCCTTGGACCACTTTTGATAGATACCGACTACTGCAGACTGGAAACCCCTCACAAGATCTGCTGTTTAGGAGATGCTCTGACCCAGTTGTCCAGTCGTCACAATTTTGCCACAGTTTGTCAAATGAACTCAAATTCTTGCGCTTGCCCATTTTTTCTGCTGCTAACACATCACCTCTGAAGACAAAATGTTCAACTGCTCCCTAATATATCCCGCTCAGTGTGTATCAGTACATTGGAACAATCCTAAAATGCCACTTGGATTTTTTAATAATCACTACAGTCTTTTGCAGCTTTTAGGGAATCTTTGAAGTTTTGATTTTAATGAATATTCATCACAACAAATTTGGCAAATCTGTTTGCATCTGGCCAGCAATGATTAGTTTTTTATAGTAATGATGAATGTGCTAAAAAGGTACAGTGATGTACAGCCATGCACTAGGAGGTAATCATGCATTAGGAAATTTGCCTGACGTGACACATCTAAGAAAATTCCAGCACGCTGACATCAAGCTTTTGCTTTGCTGAAGCTTCAGCTCCTGAGTTAATAATTTAAGCAACATCTTGTGCTTTCTCTAAATGAAAAAAAAAGGAAAACGCCTTGTGTTTATTGAAAGAAAAGCAATTATAATTTCTGCCTTTCATTCTCATTGCAAAGTGTTTCTGCGCAACAACGCATTATTGCAGAGACGAACCAGGCTTCTATTAATAGGACTTATGTTTATTATTCCATTAGAAGAGTATGAACTTATCCAAAGTCAGTTCGAATATTCTCCAAGTAGTAAACATTTTATTTAAACTGTCACGAGCTGTTCAAATAAATGTTGATAAAAGAGGGACAATTTCCATTTATTGCTACAGCTGAACAGCATTCTAGAGCCATGATGTAAAACAGGGTTAAGTCATGTTGTTATATCAAAAAGCTTTATCATCTACTCGGTCGATATTTAAAGACACGTTTTATCAATTCAGTGGTGGATATAATACAACATGCTGTGTTGCCGACCATATCTAAAAGAGATCACTTACGTAATTTGGGCAAAATGGAAAATGGACTGGTACTTATGCTACTGCTTTTCTACACTAACTGAGGACTCAAAGCACTACAGAATACAATCACCCATTTGCACACACATATTTAGAAGCACTTTTATTCTGTGCCTTTGAGACACACACACACACACACAGATATATCTTGCCCAAGAACACGTCACAATGTGGACTGGGCCCTGGGGATTGAGCTATCAACCATCTGATTAGTAGCTGACCTGCTCTACCTCCTAATCCCCTGTTGGGAATCTTGTAAATGTTAGGAATTGTGAAGCACGGTGTGTATTCACTGGTGTGTGTAGTTCAGGCTGAATACCACTCAACCTGCAGCTGTTGGGCTGAATGTTGTGATCTGATGTACTCACACGGTCAGAAGACTTCCACTTTAGAATATAATTTTAAAATATTAGAAGGTTTTCTTTGGAATAATACTGAAAATATGAACAGTGGTAGAAGAGAGCTCTCATCCTTGTCAGTAACTACTACCATATTCTGCACTCTGAGCTTATCTGCTAACTTCAGGGCTGACTAAAGTTAAGCGACTAAGGGATTCACTCTTCTCTGGCTTTGGCAGCCGTTGCTACTTCTCTCACACATCAGACGACACTAACTTCTCACAAGTTACACAAAGTCACATACACAGGTGCATTTAGGCACTGGAGATTGGAGAACTGTTGAGGACCTAATTTAGCAACGATCTGCTGTCTCTCTTGTCGTTTTTTCCTCCTTCTCTGCTGCTCTGTGCACAGACTCCTGCTGGCTGCACTGTTAACCTGGCTTATTGTGCCCTGTACTGTGACTCTCAGGTGCCTCTGCAGTTATTGGCTGGTCTGTAAAATCGAGTCACTGCAGTTAGGTGCTCAGTTTTAGTTTCATTGTATTTTCTGAACAAGCTGACAAACATTACATTTGTTTGTGATGGTTTAGCAAAGTTTTTGCATTATCTCGTTTTACTTAATATGCCAGTTGTTACCGCTTGCACATGAAACCTCTACACCCACATTTTTCCACTGCATGCCCAGGCATTTTTAGATGGGCTGTACCTCTTTTAAAGTGGGGTGTATCACTTTCATATTCCCTCTCCTGAGGTTTCCTCTGTCTTTTTTTTGCCCTCCCATATGTGCTCAGGTGTTTGGGAGTTTGTTTTGGATTTTTTTTAGGTTGATGTGAATACTGTTTCTTTGATCTGCTAGCAGTTTCTATTTACTGCACCATTTATTGGTCTCTTGAGACACCTATGTGTGTCTGCTCCTTTCAGAAGTCAAAGAGAAGAGCTGTTTCATACCATTACTCTCCCATGGCAATCCGGAACTCATTTGACCAGATTTTTCCTTTTTGCTTGTGTTTTTCTGTCCTTAATATCACTTCGCTTTCAGTCCATTTCCACTGTCACATCTGTGTCCCCCTGTGTGTCTGATTTAATATGAGTCAGTGTCTCTATATTGAAAGACACCTCTTAGTCTTTGTGTTTTTGCTTGAGAAAGTGCTTTGATAATTGCACTGTTTATGGGTTTGGAGCGCTTTTGCCTGCATCTGTTTTTTGTTCATAAAGCATGGTTGTTCTTGAAGGTGCCATTATAATATGCTGACATGCTGCTGGCTGTCACCTCTATTAAAGGCATTGCTTCATCACGTTTGCTTAAAGGTTTGGTTGGTTTACTGGAATAAAATGACTATGATGAATGAATTTTAAACAAAAACAAAAAAAAAAGCAGAAGATCGCAGTTCATACATGCAGTACATCTGATCATAATCAAATCAGAAGCCCAGGCTTATCTGTCATCTGGGATTTGATAACATGTATAACTGTGACAGATGTTAAGAGAGTCAATAGTGAATTTTCTGAATATCTAGATACTGCTTTGTCATATCTCATTTTCTATTTATTAAAGGGCTTTGGAGGGACTAGGCTTGATGCGACAAGCACTGCAGCAGTCAAAACAAATCACATCACTCTTGTAGCTTCACTCTTTGTATATTTAGATGGCTGACTCAGACTATGAGAGCATTTTTTCTATACATAAAATTATGTGTAAAAGAAAGCTTTTGTCCTGTAAAAAACTAAGGACAACCCATTAATCAGTAGCTTGTACAACCATCTTTGGCAACAATAACTTTAATTCATCCTTTTGTCCATAACTTTATCATGTCTCATATGATTGTGGAGGAATTTTGGCTCACTCTTCTTTACCACTTTGTTTCAGTTCACTGAGGTTTCCGGGCATTCATTTATGCCCAGCTCTCTTAAGGTCCCACCAGAGCATTTCAAACAAGTTGAAGTCTGGACTTGGGCCATTGCAAAATATTGATTCTTTTCTTTTTCAGCCATTCTGTTCTCGATTCTCTGCTGTACTTGGGATTGTTGCCCTGCTGCATGACCCAGTTTGCACCAAACTTTAGCTGTCGGGCAGATGGCCTCACATTTGACTCTAAAATCCTTTAGTATACAAAGCCGTTCACAGTTCACTCAATGACTCAATAACATGTCCCGTGCCTGCAAAACAAGCCAAAATTATCACTCCTCCACTACCATGCTTAAGAGCCGGTATGAGGTGTTTGTGTTGATATGCTGTGTTTTATTTTCATTGAACGTGCTGCTGTGCATTATGTTCAAATATCTCCACTTCAGTCTTGTCTTGTCCAAAATACATAGTTCAAGAAGTCTTGTAGTTTGGCCAGACGCACACTTAAGCTTTCCTGTGATATTCCTTTTAGAGAGAAAGTGCTTTCTTCTGCCATTCCTTCCAAACAAGCCATACTTGTTAGGCTTTTTCTGTATTGTCATGAACTTTAATATTTAACATGCCAACTGAGGCCTGTAGAGTCTGAGCTGTAGCTCCTTGATTTTTTGCAGTTTCTCTGAGAATTGCACAACCTCATCTGACCTTGTGCTGAATTTGCTAACCCTCGATATAAATTTTATATTTTTTATTATAAATCCAGTAACTTTTCTTTTCTTTTTTCTGAAGCAACAATTTGACTTAAATCAATATTTAACTTTCTGTGTAAAATAAAAATTTATCTAACAAGTGTTGCTAAGATATGAATAATTCATTATCTGGAGAATTTTTAGTTACATTTTAGTAAAGTTAGATGGTGTGGCTGTAGTAATGAGAGCGGCTGTAGTAATGAGAGAGAAGACCTTAATAGCGCCATCACTTTGATGCAGACAAAATCCAGAGTAAATAGTGGAATCTGTCATAAAATGTGACAAAAGACTCAGATCTTATTGACAGGGTCAACATGTGTTGTTATTTACCCAAAATATATCAATATCAAACAAAATAAAAATCTGGACCATTGTTGGGTGCAGATGTCTATAGTGCACTAAGGATAAGTCTTACAGGCAGAGAAGTGATACTCTTTCTACTTTAACATTACATTCTAGTGAAATACACAATGTGATACCTCATCAGAAGCCTGAAACATTTTCTTTTTAAGAATTGTTAATGTCATTTTCATTATTGTCACCATTTACTGCTTAAAGATATAAAAGATTGTCCTTCAAGAGTACAATTGAATGAAAGCCAAATTGAAAGCAGCCCCTCCAAAAAGCACTATTAAAGAAGATGTGTTAATCACTCTTTTTTGTTTTTAAGAGAGAGCTGATGAGGAGTATGTTTCCTCATAGGTTCATATATCTCATTTAGTAAAATGGCATTTTATGGGAGCATGACAATACTGAATGCCTAGCCACAGGAGGAAAAACTGGCAAGACAGATACAGCTGAACAGTCAAGATCAAGGTAGCAACAGACTTAGACCATGTTATAATGAAGGGTATGCAGTTCTGAACAGATGGGTATTTAGATGTGATTTAAAATTAGAAAGACAGTTTCTGGTCTTGTGATCTGGTGGAAGAACATTCAGAGGTCTTGGAGCAGAGCAACTAAAGGCTCATAGTAGTCAGGTGAGTAGATGGAATAGACAAAAAATAAGTTGAAAACAGCCAAGACGGTGCCCTGGGGCACACCGTAATTAACCGAAATGGATCGCTATCTGTGAGTATGGATAGTGTTTGCAATAACTGCCAATAAGTCTTTTCCAGAACTGTGGAGGAATTTTTGCCTACTCAGCTTTGCAGAATTGTTGTAATTCAGCCACACTGGAGGGTTTTTCGAGCATGAACTGATTTTTAAGGTCATACCACAGCATCTCAATCGGATTCCGATCAGGACTTTGACTAGGCCATTCCAGAGACTTCTTTTTGTTTTTCTTAAGCCATTCAAAGTGGATTTGCTGGTGTATTTTGGTTCACTGTCCTGCTGCAGAACCCAAGTGCATTTCAGCTTGAGGTCAAGAACAGATGGCCAGGTATTCTCCTTCAGGATCATTTGGTTGATGGCAGAATTCATGATTCCATTTACCCCAGCAAACCTCCAGGTCCTGAGGCAGCACAACAGCCCCAGACCATCACACTACCACCACCATATTTTACCTGGTGGTTCAATGCCCATTTCAGAAATGCTGTGTTAGTTTTAAGCCAGATGTAATGGCACACACACCTTCCAAAACGTTCAGCTTTTGTCTCGTCAGTCCACAGAGAATTTTCCAAAAGTCTTGGGGATCACTTTTTTTCACCCTTAAAAAATAAATACTTTAATTTAGAAACTGCATTTTGTGTTTACTTGTGCTATCTTTGTCTATTATTTACATTTTTTTAATGATCTAAAACATTTAAGTGTGACAAACACAAAAAGTTGGAACTCAGGAAGGGGGCACACAGTTTTCCAAAACACTGTAGTTGCACAAAATCTATGGAGGAGGATGTGATGGGAGATTGTATCAATAGCTGCAGTAATCCTTTTCTGTTTGACATTTTTGGTCATTCACATAATTGTGGAGGATTTCTTTCAGCTTAGGATCATTGACCTGTTCCATGACCTAATTTCAAACAGATAGCCTCCCACATGACTCTAGAACAGGCTTGGTCAACTCCAGGGCTCAAGGGCCGGTGTCCTGCAGGTTTTAGATATCACCCTGGGTCTACACACCTGAATCAAATGATTAGTTCATTACTAGGCCTCTGGAGAACTTCAAGACATGTTGAGGAGGTCATTTAGCCATTTAATCAGCTGTGTTTGATCAAGGACACATCTAAAACCTGCAGGACACCGGCCCTCGAGGCCTGGGTTTGGACACCACTGCTCTAGAATACTTTAGTATACAGAGAAGTTCATGGTCAACTCAATGACTGCAAAGTGCCAAGATCCTGTGGCTGAAGAACAAGTTTGGCATCCGTTTAAAACAAGTCATACTTGTTCAGCCTTTTTCTAATTGTTCTGTCATGAACTTTAATATTTAACATGCTAACTGAGGTCAGTGGAGTCTGAGATGCAGCGCTTGGGGTTTTGTTCTGAGCACGGTCTGACCTTGAGGTGAATTTCCTGGGAAGACTGTGGTTAATGTATTAACACACAGCTGAACGCTCCAGACAGGCAAACTGCCAAAACTTCCGCTTGTATTGAGACTCTCACACTTGCTAATGATCAGTTAATCAGCTTCACTTGATTAGCAGTACATGACTGCTACTACCCCTCTCAGCTCCTATAGTGGCAGTAAGGATGTGCTTAGTTTAGTTCATCCATTTCTATTGAAATAGTTTTGACTTGCGTACAAAAAGGGTGAAAAATAAAGACAGGACTATACTTGATGACACTGTATGTAATCAAAAAGAGCAATTGCACATATATGGGGTTTAACACTTTTTAAATCAAAATAAACAATGGCATGATTTAGGCCTGCATGCTGTAGGTGTTTTCTTTCTTCCTTTTTTGACTCTCTTTGATGCAGCCATTCCCATTAAAAGTGTTCTGATTTACATTTTTTTGTGTTTTGTTGCCCGACAACTGAACAAGAATGAAATGGAGACTGAATCGTAGCTCATTAAAACTACATGTTAACCAGCAGGAATCTCAAGCTGCTTCTCTCTAGTGTTGCAATGCGGGTTTTACTATGACAACGACCGTGCTTGGATTTGAGCTACATAAAATAATCAATAATCAGAGAAACTAAGAAGGAGCAGAATATCTTTCCATTGCTCGAGTCACATACTAATTCACCTCTAATGATTATACTTTTAAAAAATGGAAATGCCATATGGCTGCATGAAGCCTAAATAAGAATAAGTTGGGATCAGCGTGAAATTTACTCCATTCCCCGCTCCTGCTGATTGTGATGCTTTAACTGTTACCTATTCAGAATTCAGTGCAAGTTACCACACGTATACAGCACAAAATGAAATATTAAATCCAAACATATTAAATAGCCCCAAGAAAATTTTGGTTTTGCTATAAGTAATAAGCAATTGTAGCACACAGGTGCAGCCGTGGGTCATTCTTTACAAGTAGAGTGAATGTGTGGGTCTCAGTTCACAAACAATGAGTCTTCCAATAACGTCTGGATGCAGTGATTAATTATTAATGCTGCTGTGAGAATGGTGGCATTAGGCACCATTAGAGTACAATTTTCTTGAGAGGAACAAGCTCAGTTTAGTGGCCCAATGCTTATTCAGTACTTATGAATAACAACACATGATTTATATGAAGTCCCACTTGTATAGTCTTAAACTAAGGGGAATAATATTTTGAACTTGTAAAGTGATGATCCCAAATAATTTCCGTTTGAAGTTTTAGTTAATTTTAGCTGATTTTAGTAAGTCGAGTGAGACCTTTCAGATGGTAATATGGTACATCAAACATAAACTGTCTATTGTATCTAAATTAATAAATAAATGCAAATCAAAGAGTAAAGACGATCGGGAGAAACACCCTTCAATTATGTTCTGATTGTTGATGCTGCATAGTTTGCCCACCAGAGGGCACTCTGCAACTTCCATGTTGGCAAAACCTGTTTGGAACACCAAAAACACAGGTGTACATGAGTAAATAAATAAATACATAACAAATGCCAGAGAACTCTGTTTATGTTTTGTGTGTCTGAAAGAAAAATATATCAGCCAAAAATGTTGGATTTGTGCATCACCAAATATCGGTCTACTTAGGATACTGTGTATAAACAGTAAAACTCTTCTGCCAACTTGCTGTGAAATACTTGAGGCTTTGAGAGTGAACTGGTATATTTCAATATGTTTTGCAACAGCAGGCACATCCAGCAACAGCTGTGACGACTTCAGCGTCTGTCAGTACCAGCAGCTACGCTCAGACCAAGACAGATGTGAAGCCTCCACTCTTGTTAAAACCCAAAAATTATCTCGCAGTGGGACTCGACTTCATAGCTGAGGATATGAGGCTTGTTACTGCTAATCCTCAATCGTTTTTTTGTGCTGGGATAACCAGCTGATGTAGCTCTATTTTCAGGAATCATGGACACTGTTGGTACAGGCTGGTCTGCTCTGTACAACAGCCGATCGATCAGTCAAAGAGTTTGACTGATATGTGTATATGTGTCAAGTAATCCCTATGAGCTGGCATTAATCAGGCATCAGTCTGCTCTGTATGATGTCTTTAAGTGGTCATCGTTTGGAAAAGGTTTTAGTATCTGCATCACCCACATGGCATGCCAGTTAAAACTCCTGTTTCCAAGGGGCAGCCAATCAGAAAAAAGTTGTATTATAGCAGCTGCAACAGCTTGTTTCAGACAGTGGTTGATCAGAAGTGATGCACCAAGACTTAAGTATCAGAATAGAAAGGTTTATTTGGAAGCACAAAGCATGTAAAGCTAGTGTAGTAGAGTCCCAAGGATAAAAATATCAACAGAAAAATTGTAAAATAGGTCCATCTTGGTATATTTTGGACCGTCATAGTAACAGTATTTGTTCAGGTGCACAGCGAGACTCTTGGCACTGAACTTCGAGGAGATAGAGTAATGCTGATTTTGACAGCGTATTTCTTGCAAAGGATTTGCAAACAACGGTTAGAAGAGAGATGAAATGCTTCATTCAGCCTCAAACTTCATGTGGCAGTGGGAAAGGCTGAGTGCATGCTAATCAAACCATCTTCATTTGAAGAGCATCCTGACTCTTGCAAAGCCTTAATCCATGACTTGTTCTGAACATTATCTAATAATTGGACTGTTTCCCCTGGTGAGAATGGGCCTGCAATCTCTATCCTCACCATGACAGTGTAATGCATTGCTATGCACATTCCATATGGCTTTGAACTTATCTTTACCCCACCACCCCTCCCCCAACCAAATTCTTAGTTGACTCCCACCTCTCGCTGAATTGAAATGCGGTACAAAACATTACTTCACCACAATCGCTTGTTCCTTGGAGATATATACAGCAATGTTAAAGATTAATTTTGGTTTTTGCTGTTTAAATGATGTTTACTCTGAAATAACACGGTAAAATGAGGATCATTATCACATCAATTGCTGCATAGATCTCATTAAGTATGGATTTCGTTTTAGCTCCAGAACACATTTCATTTGCCCTCGTGGTCCTCGTGGCAAACTACCGAACACGTTTGCAGTGACCTAGTACTCTCATGTCACACACGTATACACACTTTACTGAAGCTTACAGGCACATTGAAGAAAGACGTGTGCTCCCTTGATCTCCTAATCTTCTATACTGGGCTGCACTACGAGCCAGCTGACCAGCAGACAGGCAGTTCTGGTTTTTTAGCTCGGTGGGGAAACAGTGGACACAGCAGGTTGCACGGAGCAGGGTTTGGGGGCAGCAAGAGGTAAACATCAGCCTCTTTTCCTGCTTAGTAAACTAACAGCTCTGAGCGTCAACACTGCCTCAGTAGCCTGTGTTTGTGACCTGCTGATTGCATCCACCACCACGGGCTCTGTTCAATAGATAATTTATTTTTCTATTTATTATATTTCCTGCTTATGCTTTGAGCATTCAGTCAGTTTTATCACCTAGAGCTGAAAATCCATTCAAGAAGAGAAATTAGGAAATTATTGTAAATAAATATGAAAAAAAAATTTTCTGGAAAGAGCTTTATGAATGCTGAACACTGAATGAGTAAGTGCTTGCCCAAAGTATGTGTGAACTTTGTCCACCGCTGAAAAATCAGCCTTTGGTTCATCTAGTTTTCACCTCCACACTATTAATATATAAATATCGCACTACCTCCTGGCACATGACCAAACAGAAAATATAATGTCTCTGAGTGTTGGATGAAGAGAGCAATGGCTGTGGACACACTGTACTGCCATGCTATGTCCTTGGCATCACTACTGAAATCAAAAATGGACCTGAATAAAAGAAAAACCATGTGATCGGTCACCTCACTCTCCCTCTTAGACTTTTTTTTCTTTTACTGAAGATATTTTGGCACATCAAAGCAAAAGTGACTGCTGAATTCTCTTCACTGCATCTGTTTCAGCTTCCTATTATTGTGCATGCTGGTTCAATGTCACGGCTTGCTGGAATACTTAAATAACACAAAATTTAGTGTTAATATTGTTCGCAGCACAGCTTTTCCAGCTGGACAGATCAAAATGGCTGTTTGACAAAAAGTGCAACAGAACTATGAAAGCAATCCAAGAAACTGAACTCACATCAAAGTGTCCAGATTCCCACCATCATGTGGTTAAATCAGATCTCATGATGGTGAGAATCTGGACACTTGTTTTTACTCTCACAGTTAAAGCCCTAGTCCCACAGGCCAAGAGACTAGTTGGCAATGGCCTGGCAAGTTGTTGGCGGTTGCTGGCAGTCACTGTGAATCCAGCTGCTAAAGCCTGGAGAACAGTTGGGTGATTTAATGGTTTGAAGGCAGTTGGTGGAGGAATTCAGTGGCAATATGGGCTGGTACACAGGAACTCTGTTAGAGAGGAGGCAAGAGAGTAAGTCCAAAAGGATGAACAGGAACATAAGAGTGAGCCACAGGTATGGGTTAACAGTCTTACTTGAATAGAGAGTGAGCAGTGCCTCAGGAGGAGTGAGGAGGCATCTGGCAAGTTGGCGGAGAAGGTAAGTCGAGAGCAGGGAAGTGAGCAGGCAGGTTCTTCCTTTGACAGATTATAGAGAGTTGGCAAGTAGCACTGGCGGTTCACGGGGCGGAGCATAAGAGAGGAGCCAGCCCAGTAATTTCACCTTAAGCTTCAAAACAAGGAAAATATTGACAAACAAAAAGCCAGTTTCCAGCCACCAGCTGCCTCACAACAACAGTCAGTGACACCCTGGTAATCACCGGTGGCTAGGTTAAAATGTGTATTCTCTGGCCAGTTGGTGAGTGTTTGTGGGAGACTGCTTGCTGTTGCTCAGTGATAGCGGTTGTACAGATGTGTATGATGTTGTGCTTAAAACCTCCTTGTGATTGCTTTGATCACCTTGATAGATTACGTGGTTGGATGGAAGACGCCGACTTGTTGGCAAACACTCAACAACTACTCGCTAAGTGGTAGGAAACTGTGAAAATAATAATAGAAACCAGGCATGGAGAACATCTGCATTTGACATTAAAGTAGTAGATTTTGAAATGTATTGCTTTCAGCAGTTAGACCCAACGTTTACTTTGAAGGCAAACCTCTTCCGTTCTTCACCTGTAGTTAGCAACGTCCATGCAAAGTACAGGTGAATGCAGCAATCTTCTTGTGATTAAAGCAATCACAAGGTGGTTTTTGGATCAGCACTTTTCTTTTTGATTGATTTCACCTGGCAAAAGCCAGAAATCTCTGGCAACCATTAACCAACCAGTCTGGGAATCCGCTTTTTACTTGTGGATGGTTGCCCACTGGTCTCTAGGCTTGTGTGACTAAAGGATAACCCAGTTTAGTCCCCAACCAGCCACAATGGTCCAAATAAATCTGAATATCACCAGACAGTGTTGTTTCACCAATCCGACACTGGCTGGAAAATCGGTCTGGCATGTATCACTCTTGATAAGGGGAAGTCCCAATCAGATGATCAAGCCTGAGGGAGTCAAGGGTCCTAAAAGACATCAGTTAAGTTAAGATACAGCACTTATAACATCCACTAACTCTTCCGGTACATACCTTCGCCTTGCCTCTAAATCAAACACCAGGGTCTTTTATTAATAGCCTGTCAGGAGAGTTAACATTTATTTCATGTGTATTCATCTGAACAGGTTTTACAAATGGCCCCGTGCTTGTGAACATGCTTATGAAAAATTAGGCTTGTTTCTTTTTACCCCTCACCTCATGAATTTCAATGAATAACTGAATGCACAGCTATGCATCTACCTAAATGCAGTTTTCTGCCTTGAGGTAAAAATGAAAAACTGCTTAATTTAGAAAAGCACAGAAATATCGCAGCTTGTGTTAGTTTGTTAAAATCTGACTGACTATCATGGGACGTTGTGATGACAGTTCATAGTGTAGAAGGAAATGCTCACTGAACCCCAGGTGAAATTTTCAGATTATCAAAAGAAACTCAACTAGTAATGAAAAAAAAAAAAATAAAGCGACACACTGTTCTTTTTCCTGGGATTTTCTGTTGGGTTTTTTGGTTTTTTTTTTAAACAAACAGCTTCAAACAGCCTCCTGGTAATTGAAAGTGGTTGTTTACTCTTGACAACCAAGGAACTTGAAAACTGAGATGTAAGAGAAGGGAAGTCCCACGGGGCCACTGGTACCGGTACAGAAGATGTTATCAAGCGTTATCTGGTGGTGATCTCCCTAAACATAAGTGAAACAGACAGCGCCTTTCCACAGAATTTATGGTGGCCTGTTATTTCTTTTTGTGAATACCAAGCGTTCTCCCAGCACTGGCACTTTCAGAGAGAAACCTGGTACGCTGACACAAATTGATTATGGGAGCGAGTAGACAATCTGTTTCTTCCTCTGAACTGATAGCAAAGAAGGACGGGATGAAAAACACGGCCATGGATATAGACAAAGAGCATGCGAGAGAGAAAGAGGCTGAGGGAAAGAAATAATGGGATGGGAAATTAGAAGTGAGAGAAAGGATGCGGCGCAAAGTTTTGCAACAAATTCCCATTTTCAAAGACAAACATGCCAATGAAAGTGTTTTGCATTGCAGATCCATCCGGTGATAGTGCTGTACCTGACAGAATTTCAATGATAAACACATTTCCACACTTTGCTGTTTGTAAAACTGATAGCGCAAGTTTATTAACTCTAGGTGCAAGGCCTATTCTGCTTTCTTATTCTTACTGCAGCTGATCCGACAGCAGGAGTCACTTTTCATGGCTGTAAAATTAATCAATATTCACTACAAAATGAATGACATAATGTCATGAAAGTTTTATTATTGTATCATGCATAACCTACAAATGGCTTACAAGGAAGCATAGTTAAGCATACAAAACATTTTCAGACCTCATGTTTTCTCACCAAACAATAAGTCTAATGTATATTTTATATTCCTGGACTGGACTGGTTCTTATATAGCTTTTTTCTGCTCATCCCTCATTCACCCATTCATACAAGTGCTTTTTTCTATCTAACATTCACACTCTGATGTGACACATCAGAGAGCAATATCTTGCCCAAGGATACAAACTGGAGCAGCCGACGATTGGACCAACAACCTTCCGATTACTGGATCACCTGCTCTACCTCCTGAACTACAGCCAGGAGGTAAAGCGACCTTTGTCAGCAGAGGCTTAAGCCCATGGAAGATCTAATTAAGCTGAGAAGGGTAGAGTCCCAATGGAAATGACCCTAACCCAAAACCATCAAGTTACAGAATCAACAAAAAAATAGGCATGTAGTCGTCTAGCTCAGCAAGACTACTTCTGATGAAAGCCATCATAAAACAGGAAGTCATGATATGAATGATACAAATGATAATCAGAACATGAAGCGTCTGCATTATGTTCAAAACATCAGAAACACCGCAGGTCGTCAGTGAGACGTTTAGGTTGGGCTTCCGTGGAATTAGTGAACACCACTGACTGACACCACTGGAGGGTTTGTGATTAGTGATGGATCAGTCATCCTGTCTTCTGGACATGAGAACCACGATGTTGCTCTTTTGAAAAGGGAAGGTTAACAGCTTGCTTGAATAGGAACCATTAACTTCCTGAGACCGTTTTGGTATTTCTGCATCTTATACTTCATTCTGCTGAATAGTGTTTTATACTTTGTTAAACAATGGTGACTTAACTGTATTATGCTCTAAGATTAACTATTTTTCCCCTCATGAGGACATTTGTAAAAGAAAAAAAAAAAGCATTCTGTTCAAAAGTGATGCTTGGTTTTTATATTTATCAGGTCCAAAAATGCTCCACATTTTCTGCACAAAAAAAGATCTCAAATGAAAAACTCTACGAGAGAGAGTGAGACAAAGAGTGAGCGTGGGGTGCTAGGAGTCAAAAGTCGGGGCATACAACATGCTGGGCAGACCACATAAGAAAGATGGATGTCACCTGGAAAAGGCCAGCTCAAAACAACACGGTGGCAAACTTTGATGGCCAAGCTGAAATGGGCCTGACATGAGGAGAGAGGACGTAGCTCAGAAAAGGCCCAGATGGAGTTAGATCATCAATGCCTCATGCCCCTCTTGACAAAGAGGACTGACTATATGCTGACCCCCCCTACACATTTCATCCTCCCTGTACTCCCTTCTTCTGTGCTGGACTATCAGCCATCATGCAGCACTCATCTGGCTCGTCATGAGTGGAGTTGGGCAGAGTTGAACTGGAGTCTATCCTGACTGACATGAGGGTGAAAAGTAGGTTAAGTCCCGGACAGATTTCCAGTTTTGTAGTCTTAAAAATAAACAAATATCCACATAATCTCACACTCACATGCAAAAGCCAATATGGAAGGATATATCCGAATAATGTTTCTGAACAACAACCCGTTCTTTCACATTTTGTGTGTCGCATCTACACGATTTCATCTTTTAGCGTGTCATTTAATGGATGGCATGAAGGTAAGGGACAAGGCTATGATGTTACTGGTTGAAAAAAAGTTCCATAAAATACCCCGAAATACCAAGAAAATGTGTATTACCCATTATTTTTCATTATAATCCATTATGCATTATTTACAAGATATATACATTACACATTATAATTTGTCTGGTCTGATTATATGAAATAACCTTATTTTGTTTTCTGCGAAGTTTTTCACTCCTTAAAGTAAAGTCTTTCCTAAACAACAATTAGAAATAATGGAGAGGATGTGCATCATAAACGCAGTATATGTTAAATAACCCAGATAATAACATGTGCTTCATATATGCATTTGTACAGTGCTGTGAAAAAGCAATTGCCCCTTTCCTGATTTTTTTTTGCGGGGCATATTTGTTACATTTACATGTTTCAGCTCCTCAAACAACTTTTAATACTAGACAAAGATATCTTGAGTAAATACAAATTGCATTTTTTTAGTGATGACTTCATTTATTAAAGGAAAAAGATGTTCCGACCTACCTGGCTCTGCACTGAAAGTGCCTGAAGTTTCAAAGCTGCGAAAGCTTTGAGTGGGGATGAACACTGGCTGTTTATTCTGGGATCAAAGCACTGCAAGTTCATAACGGCATCCAGTAAGAAGCATGTGACATCACTGTCAAATGCAATTATTAAATTAATGCCAAAAGAGAATTAAAATCTCAGTTCATCACTTCGAGGTTTGCGAGCCAACTTGCTTTAAGAGCTACGCAGACAGCACTAATCTCCACTCCTTACTTTATGTATATGACAGCACAGGTAAAGCTGCAGAGCTAATACATTTGTCCTTCAGTACATGACACCTTAGCCTTACTAATGAGCCATTTAACATCACAGTGAAGGGAACAGCAGTTTAACGAAAGGCCCCTTGTGGATTTGGTAAGAGCATGTCAAGACTGGAAGAGACAGTAATACTTCACTTTGACAGGTGGAAGAATGAATAATGAGAGGTTTTGCAGGTCTTTCAGTATGAGGCTGATCACTCTACATTTTCCATTCACTACCTATCTGTAGAGGTGTAACAGTACCTGCACAGCACGCCGCAAACCCAGCTCATAATATGCTTCGCATTGTCTTAACTTACCATTATATGGCTCCAAATTCATTTATCATCTGATCTTCTGTGAAGCCAACAGACTATAGTCTCAGAAAAATGTTTTTGCACTGTAGACACGGAATGACACTGAATATTTAAATACCCTCTAAAGCATATTTCCTCTTCATGTCTGAGCTATTTTAAAATATTCCTCCAAGATGCACTTGAGGGTCTAAGAACCAGAGAACTACTTCTTGTGAGTTTTTTTTTTTTTTTTTTTTCACTGGGGC